>BPLR01020143.1:0-128834 GCA_021605095.1 Caerostris extrusa | reverse complement strand
GCCACAAAATTCAGATATAAAGTCTAATATTCTGTCATATTCATGTGATTCTGAATAAATTAAAATATTTTTAAAAAAGAGATTTCATTTTCTAAATTTCCAAATGCAAAAGCAGAAAAAATCAAAACGTAATCGATACCAAACATTTCTTTTCGAATAAATTCATAAATAAAATTATCACACAGACACACACACACATATATATATATAATTATTAATATATATATATATTGCTTGTGATATTTAAAAGATCGTTTGATTTTAATTTTTGCTTTGCCTAATCCTGTTATAATCAATTTTATTATCTAAAAATGGCAAAAGCAACGTACAGCAAATATAAAGCAGACAACAATCAGCATTCAAAAATTGGTCATTTTCATCTTGGTAGTGTAAAATCAGTTCGAATACGGCTAAACTACTAAAAATTTATCTCATTCTGTGGCGCAGTATGGATAAAGGAGGCTTTTAAAGCAGGAAATAGTATAGATAAAAGGTAAGGAAGATCGTTAGACAAATTTAACTAAACGTGATCAGAGTATAATTAGAATTTGTGGAACATCCAAAAACGATTTCTGCAAAATTTACCAAAAAAGTTTTATCTTCAATTTCACCTGTAAATCAATTGGATGAGTGTCTCAGATAATGGGATTGCAAGGAGGTGTTCTGCCGGAAATAAATGTTTTTATTAATGCAAAAAATACCTTCGTGAAATCAATGATAAATAAGCCAATAACTTTTTGAAATCATGTCTTTGCAGATTACATCAAATTTAACCTTTTTGGTTTATGGTGGTTGTATAATTGTACAGAGAAGAAAAATGATTAACTTATACCCGAGTCTAGTTCGAATAATAAAAACATGGCATTGGATGGTCATTGGGTGGAGATCATGTCAGGCATAAGGACAAAGGAAATTTGGTATATATTGATCTTAAATAAATCCATGCGTTTTATTTAAATATTTTTAGAAACAATTTAAATTTATCAGTCCAAAATTTGAGTATTGGTAACAACCTTGTTTATTATTAAGATAAGGACTCTAAACACATATTGAGGTCTCAACGTTCCCTTCTGGTGCCTCTACATATTTGTCCACAAGTTCTGCTGCTGCCATCTTTGTCGCCAATGGGAACTGCCATTAGGACTGAACCTACAGAAAAGGCGGAAAAATCGCAATCATCAATCATCTTACTACAAAGGAAAGGAAAAGTAACAAATATTTGATAATTGAGTATATGATTCTTTTAAATATGACTCAGTTACTATAAATATGACTTTTAAATATGAAAAAGATATGATGATCTAGTTGGCAATAATAATAACAATAAAACATTGCATGAAATATTTTTCTATAATTAAAAAAAAAATACCGAGATTATTTAAAATTTTACACATGGGATGAACAAATTCCAAAAGAAACTGTTACACATGGCTAAAGTTTACACATGAATCTAAATTATAATAAACAATACTGAAAAGTAATATACAGCAACTGCACACTTTTTATAAGAAAATATATACATCCAATAAAGTAATATCAGATAATACATCTATATATAATAAAAGCCTTAACTGTTGGAAGCTATGAGATTTAAAAATGAGATATACTAACGAAAGGAAAATATTAGATAGCGTAAACATATAGACAGACTTGAAAGCTATTAACAAAACTGATAACAAGACAGTGTTAATAGAAAAAATTTTGAGCTTAACTCCACAGAAATAAACCTTCACTGGGTTTAAAAGCATGATTTAATATCTGGCAATGAACTAATTTAAAAAGCAACTAAAGAAATTAACAAAAAAAATTAGATATTGACATAAAGCAGATTAATTTTCCAAAACTCAGTTGAAAAACGAAAAAAAAGAAACTGGTAATCAACAAATGGCAGTATAATATTCAATTGTAAATAGCAATTATATATTATCAGCAAAGGATATGATAATCTAGTTCGCAATAATAATAATAAAATATTGTATAAAATATTTTTCTATAATTAAAAAAATTAATTAATTATTAAAAATTAATATTTAATTAATCAATACTATTAATTTAAAAAAATCTCCGGAAAGTTTATGCCATTTAAATAATGATAATTATGTTCTAAAGAGTACTTTGCAGCAATACCACTTAGGAGTTTAGGTGCAATATCACTTTATTCCTTTAGTTGAAATGCAAACTTACTTAAATTGCAATTATATATTATTAACGAAGGATATGATGATCTAGTTCGCAAATAATAATAATAATAATAATAAAACATTGTATATAATATTTTTATATTATTAATTAAAAATTAAAATTAATTAATTAATTAAGTGATAAATATGTCCTAAAGAGTACTCTGAGTAACAATAGAACTCAGGAGTTTAGGTAAATACCACTTTAATCATATAGGATATGATGATCTAGTTCATAATAATAATAATAAAACATTGGATAAAATATTTTTCTCTAATTATATATTATAGAAAAATATATATAAAAATCAATAATTAATTAATTAGTATACTTTATGTTAATTAAAAATTCCCAGAATTTTTCTGAAATTTTCCGGAGATTTTTTAATTAATTAAGTGATAAAAAGTCCTTATTGAGAAAAGATATGATGATCTAGTTGGCAATAATAATAATAATAAAACATTGCATGAAAATATTTTTCTATAACTTAAATGTTTACTTTTTTATGAAACTAAAATTGGACCATATTCCCATAGTACAGTTTTAATCATCAAAATCTTTAAAATTAAAAAAAATTATTAATTATATTTTAAAATGAAATTAAAATACAATGAGGCAGTTCAAGTTCTGTACATCACTGTTATTTTAATTAACTTGAAAACCAAAATATTAGCTCGGATTACTTTAATCTTCATACCCACTACAACATTCAAATATTTGATGAATGTTTATTTGCAAATTTTTTCAAAACAATGAGTCACTGCTTTTAAAATATACAAAATTATCTTAAGAATATGTTTTTATTATTTTTTTATTCGAAAACAAAATTCTTCACGCTTCAAAAATAAATAATGCAAAGCTTATGTTCTTAAGTAAAAATATAACATGGTAATAAAAACAGATTTAAAAAATTACAACTGTGAAACAAAAAATAGAACAAAACGGACAGATGAGCTATAATTAAGGAAACTATTCCTTACGTAAAAGGGTATAAATATCCTTGAACAAGGATACAATTAAGAGAGAAAAAAGGGCCTAAATGTTTTGTCTATCTAAAATTGAAACGTAAGTAAAATAAATTTTCTGTATTCCTTTCTAGCGTAGTAGGAGAAAACTGCAACTCACTTCACTTCAGATAAGAATTAGATTTCATTTCTAATTTTGTGGGTTCTTAAAATCGTGAAAAGAAATATTTATTCTTGATTTCTGAGAATTCAGAAAAGGTTAATTCCAATTGTGACAGAAATTATATCAGGCAACTTAAGTGTATTATTTAATTAATTAAGTATCATTAATTAATTAAATATTATTGAAATGGTAGAAATTTTCCAGAGATTTTTTCAATTAAATAAGTGTATTTAATGAAATGTATATTAATTATTATTATATTAATTATTTTTATTTAATTAAATGTATTATTAATTAATTAAGTATTAATTTTTTAAATAAATACAGAAAAGATTTTTATACAATGTTTTATTATTATTATTACGAACTAGATTATAATATCTTTTGTCAATAATATATAATTCAATAACATATAATAACTATATAGTTATAAGTAATAATATATAATAACTATATAGTTTGATTTTATATCCTAAATGTTTATTGATCTGAAAATTATGCATCAAAAAAATTAAATGTTGTAATGGGCATGAAAATTAAGGTAATTGAAACTAATATTTTGTATTCAAAATTAGTTAGAAAGTAATTGTAATAAACAGGGGCTGATAGCCGAGTGACTAACTTTCTGCCTCTAGGTGCAACAAGTTTCGGATTCAAGTCCCGGTGGTGCCATGGATGTTTGTAGGCTCATAATTCACTTTAAATGATAGGTGCCGGTCTAATACGACTGGAGAGGATTGGGAGTAGGGCAGACAACCCTATCCCGTACAAAGAAAACATCTCCTGTCTCGAAATCTGCCAGTAGGCAGACGGCCTTGGTCCACCATGGGGCTGTTGTGCCAATGATGATGATGACTAATCTATATATTAATAATAATATGATAATACTATATAATAAATAATTTATATGATATATTAATTACATTACTTTAATGCTATATTAAATTTAAAATATCTCAATTACCATTTTCATGAGGTATTCATATATTCGAAATTTCGTGTTCGAGTTCTGGAGGTGCCATGGATGTTTGTAGTGGCTCATAATTCACTTTAAACGATAGGTGCCGGTCTAATACGACTGGAGGGGATTGGGAGTAGGGGCAGACAACCTTATCCCGTACAAAGAAAAAATCTCCTGTCTCGAAATCTGCTAGTAGGCAGACGGCCTTGGTCCACCATGGGGCTGTTGTGCCACTGATGATGATGACTAATCTATATATGTTAATAATAATATGATAATACTATAATAAATAATTTATATGATATATTAATTACATTATTTTAATATTATATTAAATTTAAAATATCACAATTATCATTTTCATGAGGTATTCATATATTCGAAATTTCGGGTTCGGGTTCTGGAGGTGCCATGGATGTTTGTAGTGGTTCGGAATCCACTTTAAATCGTAGTTCCCAGTCTAATATGACTGTTGGGCGTAGGGCTGACAACCCTACACAGCAAAAATAGAACATCTCCTCTCTCGAAATCTGCCAATAGGCAGACGGTCTTTTCCCCAAACATGGGACTGTTGCGTCACTAATGATGATGAATTGTAGAAAATTAAATTATTAAATTATTAAAAGAAAATCATTTTTATTCTAAAATGTTAAAAATGATCCATTCCTTCTCGACTCGACATTAACCAAAATTGAAAAATACTGATTTACTTAGAGAAGTTTCATCGTAAATTTAAAATTAAACTGAGCATTCTGAAAATGAACTTAATTAAAATTATTTTTTTTTTTTTTCACTGCTAAATAGGATTATGTTATATATAATTCCAGTTTTGAATGATATTGCTGTGTAAAATTTTGCATCGAAGAATATTTTGAAACATTTTAAATGTTCGCTAAAATTAGCATTTTTATTTTTAAAGAATTCTATTTTCTTTAAAGTTTTAGTAAAACGTTCTTGAATAATAAAAGAATTATAATAATCAATAGTTAATTTTTTTTTTAAAAATACAAATTTTTTACAACAGATAGCCTTTTGACACACACACTTTTTTTTTTTCCAATTGTATTAAAAGTTTATGACTTCATATAAAAATGTTGTAAATTAAAGCCTAACAAATGCAGGAAAAAAAAATCGAAAAATATTATAAAAAACAAAACATTAACAGATGATCAGAAAGGTACATCTATTTCAGTCTTAAATTTCTTTATAGCTGAGTAAGTAAAAAAAAAAATTATTATCATTACCTATATAATTTTTTATTCCTTTAGCGATATGGTCCACCTCGTCATTTCTTTCTATTTATACAACTTTTTCATTTCGGTGGGAAATTAATCAAGTCTTAATGATAGTTCACATTCTTCAAGATCTGTTCATTTTCCTTAATCAGTAATATTGTTTTTTAAATCGACTTTTTGAAATTCCAAAATCTCACAATCATTTTTTTTTTTTTTTTGACCAAAAAAAAAAAATTTAATATTAATTTTTTAAACTATTTTGAAAAATAGTCAACGATAGAACGCATTAAATATTTTTTAAATGAAGGAAAATTCTTGAATATTTATTATTTGTTTTCATAAAATCTGCGGAAACTATTAACAGAATATTACGGCAATACAGGACTTTTTACCAATTCTGGCAACTTAAAAGTTTATTAAGAAAAATGTCTGTTGAAAATCATGCCAGATGAGTTATCGTCATTATAACTGATTGTTCCCAAATAAAATATCGCTGTAAATTTTTCACAAAATAAAATTCTTCTTCATGGGCGCAACAGCCTCATGGTCGCCCAAGGCCGTCTACCTACTGGCAGATTTCGAGACAGGAAATGTTTTCTTTTTACGGGAACGGTTTTCAACCTTAAGCTCAACGCTCTACAGTCCTATTAGACCGAGGGTCCTGAAGCCGAGTGGCTAGCGCTTTGTACCACAGGTTTCAAAGTCGAGTCCCGGAGGGGCTATGAATGTTTATAGTGGTTCGGAATCTACTTTAAGCTGTAGGTCCCGGTCTCATACGATATGACCGTAGAGCATCACAGAGCCCAAACAGACTTCTCGCCCACATCCTTCCCAAATTATAAAGGGGCACCTCAGCTCTAGGCACAGTGATTTGGTGTGGTGTGGTGTGTAGTAGTAGTCATATTATACCGGGTTTAAAGTGGATTCCGAACCCCTACAAGCATCCATTGTACCGCCAGGATTCGAACTCGAAACCTTTGGTATCGAGCGCCAGAGAGCTAGTCACTCAGCCATCAAGTCCTAAAATAAAATTGCCAAAAACTAATTTTCCTGTCAAAAAATTAATAAACAAATGTTTTCATGAACTAGTATCTTCATAAGCATTAAAAAAGCATAACATAAAATACATCGACTATAATAAAGTTATAGCGACGTATAAAGTAAAAACTCCTTTCTTGCAATCTTTCTAAGAATTGTCATCGTCAATGATGTAACCGCGTTTCCTCCTACGCTCTGAAAGAGCTCCCCCTGTAGCATTCGGGAGAAATGGTCAGTAGGACTTTCATCGGAGAGGAAGTACAGCGCAACCCGCGCTTCAGCTGAGAAACGTTTAGTTTGTTATCTCTCCTCCTGAGAAGAAACATATTTAACTCAACCCTGAGTAATAAATGGCCTACAGACTCTCACTCGGAGAGGAAGTATCTTTCGCGCATCCAGCTGGCACCTGAGTATCTTTATTTTCGGCTTGGAAGTGAAATCCTTCCACGAATCTATAATTATGTGTCTTTAAAGGTGTTAAATATTGTATGTGTGCGGTGACTGGACATGTGTAAATAAAACTGTGAGTTCTCAAATCTGTGCTTCAAGCATCTTAACCCAACTACACCCAGTTGCAATCCAGAGTTGTTCCAATACACAACACAATAATTTTTCCACTGATAGACTTTGGATAAAATTGTACACAAATTTTATAAATTTACACCATAATTGTAAAAAAATGTCAGAATGACCCATCTTAACTGTGAAATAATAATTTTTTTTTTTTTTTTTTTTTCATTTAAACACGGAGTTAGTTTTTGCATTTTTTTTAGCTTCCTCGGGCAGCATTTGAAGAAAAAAAAATTTGGGTGTCACATATAAAACGTGCTGATTCAATAGTAATTATGAGCAAAAATTTAATTCATGATGTACAGTCTGATATATCCATCATGACAAATAAAAAACTGAAATCATTTAATACTTCCAATTCATCACGTTGGTATTTATTTTATCATTTATTTTATCAATGAAATTTAAATAGATTAAATACCATTTTTACAACAGCACTTGACCTTTGCCTTACCTTTGACTCCGACAATTTTTTTGTCCAATGTGATTATCTAAATCGATGAATTTGTTTTAATTCTTTACATCTTCTTTAACTGCAGGAATAAAAAATTAATATTATAAGTAACAAAAATATTAACAGATGATTATAATTATACATCTGTCTCAATCTTAAATGTCTTCTTGTCTGAGTAGAAAAAAAAAATAATATGATGATTAAATTATATTTCCTTAACATAATTGGTTCTTACGCGACATTTTGAGAATATTAAATAAATAATTTTATGCTGTTTAATTGGCCCTACTGTATCTCAAATTTTAATCTGAATGTCAATCACTTCATTATTGAACTCTTATTTATATTAATAAAGACATCAATATTAAAAATATATTTTTTTCAATCCTCATCAACAATCAAACAATTTTGTAGCAAGCCAACTTGATTCAACCCGTACTACTTTATTTTTAAGCCAAGGGTGGGCAACCCGCGAAATTTTTGAACCTTTTGCGGCCCGTGAGATTAATCACACTTTTACAAAATAGTTATTTTATAATGGCCAAAGTAGTGAAAACCAATGCATTAAAAAAATACATTATGTGTGTATCCTTATATTCAAAAATGAACTGTCGAAATGATGAAAAAAAAAAATTAACTTCCATTGTAAAATAATATTCTTGCGAATATGTGACGTATGTCGCCTGTTTTATTTATGAGTTTACAGTTATGAGTTAGCAGAATAATCGAATTATATTCTCAGAACTATGAGGAGTGGAGAAACAAATATCGCTCTAGTAAAATAAATGCTTTTTAATGATTTCATTTTTTATATTTTGTTTATATTTATTTATATTTTATTTATATTAATTTATATTTTTATCTATTTTTTATATTTCATTTTTAGTGTTATATATTTCTTTACGATGTGCATTTAGTATCCTTATTATTATATTACCTATATTTACATCTAAGAATAATAATAAACACAAAAATTATAACTGATTATGTTTCAATTTTTCACTCCGAAAAAATGTCTATAGTGGGTCTAAATCTAATATGGGGATATAGAATTTTATATGCGGCTCGCGTAGTTATGATGCATTTCCAAAGTGGCCCTCAAGATTATTTGGGTTGGTCACCCCCTGTTTTAAGACATTTAATTTATTTTTGGCGTCCCACGATTTCATCAAAACGTAAAAATCGTAAATTGCATTTTTTTTTTAAATCGCGTAATTAAGGATCTATAGGCTGTTTTCAAGTACCACATAGAATATTTGTTAAATGTAAAAGTAATTAGTGAACCAAACTGAAATAGAAAAGAACAAGGTGGGATCATAAATTGATATGTAAGACATTTATGGATACTTTACTTAATAATTAATAAATTTTTTTCAACTATTATTTTGTCATTAAAAATATTGAACACTTCATTTTTTATTCTTTAATTAATTAAATAACTAATGCGTTATTTTAATGTTTCAATGCCAATATTTTTTTTTTTTTCTTTCTAATGCAGCTGGCAAACACTTAGACAGCTTGGTCTTGGATACCTTAAGGCAAGCGCTGCATAGACGTTACTCACTTTGCGTTACCCAGGGGGCACATGTAACTTGAAAATAAGCCACGAACGCAGAGTAACAATGCCCCCGCAACGCTCTATGATCCTATTAGACAGGCACCAACGGTTTAAAGTGGATTCCGAACCACTACAAACATCCATGGCCCCGCCGGGACTCGAACCCGAAACCTGTGGTACCGAGCGCCAGAGCGCTAGCCACTCGGCCATTCAGACCCCTTCAATGCCAATATTAAACACAAGATTATTATTACAATAATAAGGAAGAAATCAACAAATTTTTATTTTAAAAGCACACAAATAAATACTATTTATATATTATATTTTAAAAAATCAGTTTGAATATCAACAGCAATGACAATAGCCGCATCATTTATGGAGTGCCTATGTAGTTTTAAGAACTACTAAGCCTTCTCATCAGAACTAACATGTTTATTGCTAATATGCCTAAAAATCCTAAAATTCTTACTTCTATTTACACTGATGACACTACTATCCTTTGCAAAAATAAGAATGATAAATTCTTAGCTACCACCCTTACTAATCAGCTTAAAGTTTTCAATAACTGGTTCAACAAATGGAAAATTTCTTTAAAATGTTGACAAAACTGAAGTCGTTCTTTTTTTTTCAATTTCTACTATAAGCTCACACTCTTCCTATATATATCTTATTCAAATTTTCAATCGTTCATAAAATACTTTTTATTCATCCACTCAAGTTCAAATACATTTTTTTGAACTTGTAGTGGATGACACTTGATGTTAATACAGTTTTTACAAATATTAATTCATTAATTAAATTTAATTAATTAATATTTTTAGATTTAAGTTGCATGTATCTAATAATAGATGGCGCCAGATGTAAGAGGAAAATTTCAACTTTATTTGTAAAGGACTGTTCTGCAATATAGTAAAAAAAATTGGAATTGACTTAAATTTTTTTATATATATTACTTGTTCTACTGGTAACAAACTTAAGAAGTCTGTGATTAAAATCAACAATGTTATAATTCCTTGGAGTACTCAAACTAAATATTTAAGAGTTATTCTGGATCACCATTTAACTTGAAAACAACATTTCTCGCATGCTAAAACCAAATTTCATGTTGTTTTCCGTAAACTCTATCCTCTTATTAATACAAATTCAACTATGACCAGGATAATAAACTTCTTTTATCTACTACCATTCTTCGTCCTATCTTAACCTACGCTTGCCCGGTTTGACTTAAGCGGCTAAATCTAATCTTAAAACTATTGAAACTTTGCAAAACATCACTATCCGCCAAATAACCTCTGCTAAATGATTCATGCGTAATTCTATTTTTATTAAACCTATTAGCATTCCTTTGTTAGTTGATTTTAAACATATTTATAGTAAATTCTTTAACACGCTTGATAACCATAACAATACGGTAATCCAGGAGATTGGAATTATACATTCCTAATAATGTTCTTAAACAGCAGTGTTAAAAATTTTACTCTAAGTTTTTTGTCTTGAATGTTTCTGTAAATTGTTTTATGATTTTGTAAATTTATATTGGGCAATTTTAAATGTTTTCAACTGTTTATTTCCTTTATATCGGAGATGGAGCCATTAGGGAGCTAAATAGATCCAAAATCTTAAACATCATCAGAAATTAACTGTTAACTTTCAAACATAATTAATCTTGTTACAATAGTTAACTGATGATTTTTCAAACCCGGGGAATTTACAATAACTTTATACGACTCAATTTCACGTCATCATAATTAAAATCAATGATATATTTTAGATACTTCACGATTAAGTTCCAATATGAATAAATTATTATTACACAACAAACTCCTTCAAAAGAAAATTAAATGCCCTTCGAGCTCTCTAAAACTGTAATTTTAAATCCACAAGAGTCATCAAACTGCTTGGAAATCATATCAAACAAAATTTGAACTCCATTTTACCCTCACAATTCGTCTGGATTCCAGATCCCGTTGGCATACAGGAAAATAAACAAGCAGATTCCTTAGCAAAATCCGCTTCAAATAGAGTGATTGGTGATACAATGATAAAATACAGTGATACAATGATTGGTGATACAAGATACAATACTGTCAATGATTGGTGTATAATGATATTTTAAATTGGATTTCACTGGAAGACATCATCTACCATAAAAAAAAAAGACAATATTTAAAACCTGAGATGAACAATGGAACAAAGGAAAATAAGCACTGGGATCTGTTGCATTTAAATAGTATCAAACCAACTCATCATCTCTTACCTATCAATAGAAAAGAAGCACTAATTTCAAGATTTCACACCAAAACCTATCCTTCTAAAGTCAAACTGAATAGATTTGGATTAACATTTTCTCCACTTTGCTCAAGATGAAAAAAATCTGAAACTGAGGAAATATTTTATTACAATGCACTAAATATGAAGTTACAAAGAGAAACGCTAAAACAAATTTTTGGATATAAAGTCTTATCCTATTCTTGATTATTTGATATGAGCAACGAACCTTATTCTAAAACTATATCCCTAATTAATTAAATTTTAAAAAATTACGTAGTTTTTTTTTTGTGTGTGTGTATTAACCTTTTTGTATTATTTAGAGACAGAAGTTCTTCACGAATCACATTTTGGTACTTCTTCATTAATACTTTTGGAATCAGTTAAAGTCCACTGATTATCTGAAGTTCTGTTTTTATTTGTATTATTTTATTTTTCTTATTTCTTTTTTTCAATTCCTTCTATTAGCTCACACTCTCCCTAATAACGATATATATTGTTCAAATTTTCAATCGTTATTAAAATATACTTTTTATTCATCCACTCAAGTTCAAATATATATATATATATTTTTTAACTTGTAGTGGATGACACTGGATGTTAATACAGTTTTTTCAAATATTAATTCAGTAATTTTAATTAATTAATTTTAATTTTTTTAGATTTAAGTTGCATATATCTAATAATAGATGACGTCAGATAAACTTAAAAAAATGAATGAAAACTTATTTAAAAGAACTTTTTTAATAGAGTGAAAAAAATTGAAATAAACTTAAAAAAATATTTTTTTTATATTACTTGTTTCTGATTTCTTCTCATTTCTTGGCCTCTACGCGGCCAAGGATCTCCGTAATCAGATAAATGTAATTGAATAAATTGAGATAAAGTAGCTAACGCGAGCTTAAATCTCACAGTCAAGTCAAGTGAAAATTAAAATTAAATTATTTTGTACATTTAGCAGTTTCTATCATTTGGGTAAAAAAAAAAAAAAAAAAACTGATTAAACTTGGCGAGTTTCGCAATATTAAAGATAGTGACTCAGAAATAGTATATGGCGGAATATTGCCAAGCAAATTATTGTTATTATAATAGGCATATGTAAATTAGATGCAAATTAAATGAGGGCGGATATGGAATGGGTCTCCAGTTCGTTCTACATCACTTCCGACTGATTGAAAATTTTTGCTGAGAAGCTAGAGTTAATTAGATATGGTTGAAAACATTAGAAAACATTAATTGAATTAGATCACGTAGCAAGATGATATGAAATAAATTTCGCACTTGACCTCATGGGAAAAAAATAAACTTTTTAACTAATATGATTGCAATACTTTTCTCATATCGCTTGATATCTGTGACAAAACTGATAGAGGTATCGAATGAAGAAATATTTCTTTTTGATACATAAAAAACGTTTTTTTTTTCTATTCTAGTGTTTCTTTCCAAGTTTGAGAATCTTTCATGCATTTTAAATGTATCATTTATTTCCTTATTTATTTCAGCTGAGCAAAGTTATTTAAACATTTGTCTCTGATATTTAAGGCAAACGCTGCACCGACCTTACTCACTTAGCACAATCCATGATGTTTTGTTCTAAGATAAGCTACGTTGCCATTTTAAATACCACCGCATGCTCTCGATCATGTTAGACCGTCTTGGTTTTTTGGATTTCGAACCAATAAGCATCCATGGTACCGCCGGGACTTGAACCCAAAATCTGTGGTAGCCAGCGCCAACCACTCGGTCACCAGGCCCCCTATCATTTATTTATATATTTGTCTGTTTTAACATCTTAATTCCAAACAAGTTATTTTAAACCTTTTCTTACTTTTGTAAAAATGTAATACCGAATTTTCCCTTGTTGACTATTTTTAAGATCAAAATATTTAATTTTTAAGATCACATGTTCATTTGCTCAAATATTTTTAAGTCAACTATATTATATTAGTTTGGGGAAAAGAAATCCATTGTTTTTTTCTGTTGATGGCTGTACTACTGTGTCCAAAAAGTAAAACCAATTTCAATTTAAAATTCCCGTCTTATGGAATTTCAATTTTTTTTTTTTTGCTGGCACTGTCATTGACATCTGTGTGAAATTTGACGTCAAAATATTCATTAGTGTTTGAGTTACGCAGCTTTGTGAGATGCTAAAAGTGATTTCAGCGATTTTTTTGAAATGTCTGAATTAATTGAGCAAAGAACTTGCATTCAATTTTGTTTGCGGAAAAGTGTAGAATGTTGCAGAAGGCATTCGGTGAGCATTCCTATATCGCAATGAAATGTTTAGAAGTGGTATAAACAGTTCAATGAAGGCAGAGAACGCGTTGAAGACGAAGAGCCCTCTGATCGACCCTCAATCGACGAAGCTCACGTTCAAAAATTAAAGATTTGGTGCTTGCAAACCGTCGATTTTACAATTAGCGACCTTTACTGATGATGCTGGAATTTTCAAAAGGATCGGTCAATTCCATTTTGGGCCTCAAACGCGCCAAATCTCGGTTGGTACCGAAACAATGAATGCGCCAGCTCACATTGCATTAATTCTTCGTGACTTTTCCGCCAAAAAGGAAAACCCATATCGTTCCACAAACCACCAATATTCACAGTGTGCGACTGTGGCTATTCCCACTAAACTCAAAAGACCACTCGGGCATATCGTTTTGAGTCGATTGAAGAGATTTAACGTGATTCGCGCGCGCTTTGAAGGCCATCCCCTGCCGATTACTTTTTTTTAGCATGCATTGTGGAGTGGATAAAAAGTCGGCATAAGTGCATTGTTGTCCGACCCATCTGTCCGGAGGGGATTACTTTGAATTCGATTAAATAAACGTGGAAGAATAAATAAAGAGTTTTTGAAAAAAAAATAATAATTGGTCTTCCTTTTTGGGCACAGTAGTATGAAAGAAAACTCTGAAAACTTTAGTCCAACTCCCGAGATAAGATGCTGAGCATTCCAAACGACCTCGAGTCTCGTCGTATTTTGAAGAAGTGTCTACAACAAAGCCGCCAGCGTATTGAACCTCTACCCTAATGTTCACTAATAGCGCACGTTTGCCACTGAGCCACGAGTTGGGCACAACTGAATATGTGTGCAAATGTGTATTAAATTTTTAATAGATTTTTTTTTAAATTTCTAGTCATAATACAACCAATATTATATTGATCTCAAACACTTTTATTCCTAATTCTAAAATAAAATTTTAATTTTACTAAATATTACTGATTAAAATAGCGCAAATTGTAAAACAAAACCTTCAATGACTTTTATTGAAAGAAAATGGTAATTCAAGTCCGAATTATTTTTAACAAATTTACCAAAAAAAATAAATAAATAAAATAAAAAAAACCCCGGCAAACTTAAATATTCAACGAACCATACTGCAAACATGCAGAACTAAATTTAAATTCCTAGAAATTCCACAAAAGAATCTTCCTCATTCCTGGAACAAATTCCGCAAACGAACTACAGGTGGGAAAACAAGAATTCTAAAAAAAAAAAAACGATTAAAAAAAAAAAAAAAAAAAAAAAAAAAATGGCGAACAGTTGTTTTGGCCTGCGGATACATTTGGACACCAAAATGCGCGTTCACATCATGAGAATAACGGGTAACGCTTGGCGAATATTTAATGACAGAACAAAACAAAAAAAAAAAAAAAGTTATATTCCATTCCAGACGATTTGCCGCAAATTGTCTTGAATGCAACGCCGAGGGTTATGGATACCGAAAGAGTTCCATGCATTTCGCTACCATTATGGGAGAAAATGACTGGTGAAATATTGCCTTCGGACCTACATAGCTGAACGTTAATGAAAGTTATCTTGAAGATAAATGTAAGGAAAATAAGAATGTGACGTTTAACCCTTTTTTCCCTACTCATAAAAGTTTTTTCTGTGCTGCCAACGATTTGGTTTAATATTTAATGTGCCACGTTATTTTCTTTTCTGTTATTTTAAAAATAAAAATATACAAAGAACTCTTTTGTTACAGCAGACAACGTTAGGATGCACATTTAGATACATTTCGCACCCTTTTTATTTATTTAAAAATAAAGAGATTTTTAAGCGTCTGCTCTCACTGTAAATCAGAAATTAATATACAGTAGGTAAAAGCATATCTGGGACCTGATGGCCGAATAACTAGCGTTATGATGCACATTAAAATATATTTTGCAACCTTTATATATTTTAGGACCTGATGGCGAGTAACTAGGCCGAAATATGGCCTAGTTTATTTAAATATATTTCGTACCCTTTTATTTATTTGTTCAAAAGAAAAAAAGATTTTTAAGCGTCTGCTCTCAATGTAAACCAGAAATTAATGTACAAAAAAAGTGCATCTGGTAAAAATAAAATTATACCAAGAGTTTTTGTTACAGTAGACATAGTTATGATGCACATTAAAATATATTTCGCACACTTTTCTTTATTTATTTATTAAAAAAAAAAAAAAAAAGATTTTTAAATTTCTGCTCACAATTTAAACCAGAAATTAATGTACAGTAGTAAAAGTCTATCTGGGGCCGATTAACTAGCGTTATGACGCACAAGGCGCCTGATGGCCGAGTGGCTAGCGCTCTGGTGCTCGGTATACGACAGGTTTCGGGGAGTCCCGGCGGTGCCATGGATGTTTGTAGTGATTCGGAATCCACTTTAAACCAGGTCCCGGTCTAGCATGATCATAGAGCGTTGAGGGGGTATTGTTACTCCACACATCCGTAGCTTATCTTCAAGCTACACGCACCTCCTGGTAGTGCTAAGTGAGTAACGTTGGTGCAGCGCTTATGGCATAAAAGATCAAATATCTAAGTATTTGTCAGCTAAATTGGAGGAAAAAAAAAATGACCTCACATTAAAATATATTTCATACCCTTTTACTTATTTATTCGAAAGAAAAAAGCTTTTAAGCCTTTCCTCTCTCAATCTAAATCAGAAATTAATGTACAGTAGGTAAAAGTCTATCTGGGGGGGGATTAAAGGTCAACTAACTAGCGTTATGAGACGCATTAAAATAAATTTCGTGCCCTTTTATTTATTTAAAAGTAAAAGATTTTTAAACTCTCAATGTAAATCTGAAATTAATGTGAAATAGGTAAAAGTCTATCTGGTGCCTGATGGCCGAGTAGCTAGCATTAGGAAGCCCATTAAAATATATTTCGTACCCTTTTATTTATTTATTTAAAAGAAAAAGACTTTTAGGCGTCTGCTCTCAATGTAAATCAGAAATTAATATGCAGTAGGTAAAAGACTATCTCAGGCCTGATGGGCGAGTGACTAGCTCTCGGCACCACAGGTTCGAGTCTTGGCGGTGCCATGGTTGTTTGTAGTAGTTCGGAATCCACTTCACACCGTAAGTCCCGGTCTAATACGACTGTAGAACGTTAGACGTAGGGTTGACAAACCTACCCCGTAAAAAGAACACATCTCTCGTCTTGATATCTGACATAGGCAGACGGCCTTGGCCCATCATAGTGCTATTGTGCCAATGAGAAAGAAAAGTGTGTAAATATTTGTAATTTTGCTGATTAAAGTCTTTTTAAATTCATGACCCATTTTTAAAGTTATAAATTACTCAAAAATTTATATAAAATTATCTATACAAAGCCATCGGTTATATCTCGCTTTCAGTATATCGCAGTTTTCTTTGCCTCCCAATACACTGAAGTGACAAAAGTCATGGGATAGCAATATGCAAATTTTCAGATGGCAGTAGCATCGCGTAGAACAGGTATAAATGCGCAGTGCTTTCATTTCTTTCTGTTATTCATGTGAAGAGGTTTTGACGTGATGATGACCGCACGACGGGAATTAACAGACTTTGAACGCGGAATGTTAGTTGGAGCTAGACGCATGGGTCATGCCATTTCGGAAATCGTTAGGGAATTCAACATTCCCAGATCCACTGTGTCAAGAGTGTGCCGAGAGTATGAAATTTCAGGCATAACATCCCACCATGGACAGCGCAGTGGTCGACCGCCTGCACTTAACGACCGAGACCGGCGACGTCTGCAAAGAGTCGTAAATTCTAACAGACAAGCAACACTGCGTCAAATAACCGCAGAAATCAATGTGGGACGTACAAGGGACTTGTCTGTTAGAACTGTGCGGAGAAATTTGGCTTTCTTGGGCTATTCCAGCAGAAGACCGACTCGAGTGCCTTTACTGACAGAACGACATCGCTTGCAGCGACTCTCGTGGGCACGTGAGCATATCGGTTGGTCCCTAGATGAATGGAAAACCGTGGCCTGGTCCGATGAGTCACGATTTTAGTTGGTAAGAGCTGATGGTAGGGTTCGAGTGTGGCGCAGACCCCACGAAGCCATCGACCCAAACTGTCAGCAAGGCACTGTTCAAGCTGGTGGTGGCTCCGTAATGGTGTGGGCTGTTTTTTCATGGCATGGACTTGGTCGACTGGTGCGACTGGACCGAACATTGACTGGAAATGCTTATGTTCAGCTACTTGGAGATCACTTGCAGCCATTCATGGACTTCATGTACCCAAACAACGATGGGATTTTTATGGATGACAATGCGCCATGTCACCGGGCCACAACTGTTCGCGTTTGGTTTAAAGAACATTCTGGACAATTCCAACGAATGAACTGGCCACCTAGATCGCCCGACATGAATCCCATCGAGCCTTTATGGGACATCATCGAGAGGTCTGTTCGTGCCCAAAATCCTGCACCATCAACACTTTCACAATTATGGACGTCTATCGAGACAGCATGGCTCAATATTCCTGCAGAAGACTTCCAACGACTTGTTGAGTCCATGCCACGTCGAGTTGCTGCACTTTGCCGGGCGAAAGGAGGGCCGACACGATATTAAGAGGTATCCCATGACTTTTGTCACTTCAGTGTATATGTGATATAATGAGAACTGTATTTACAATGCAATAAATTTTATCGAAAAAAAGGTTTTATTTTTGTTAAATACGTAGTACATTCTTTATCATTTCATTGATTCCTTTGACATAAATTGTTTTATAAGATTACAAAAGCAATTCATGCTTTTTAGACAAAGGCCATGTTATTCATTTGGATAACGACGACAACCATGTCTATCTCAGATTGTAGGAAATCAACAATGTGTAAAAATAATCTCATAAGCTTAAAGATAATCTTCCTAAGAATGAGCAATGTCAAATGACATTTCCTCTAGATAAGTAATGATAATGAGAATAATTTAAATCTTCGGGACTTTTTGAAAATGATAATGATAATAAAAAAAAACCTATGTTAATTTTTTAATCTTTATTTAAGTATCGTTATTAATTTCTTTAATTCTCAAACTGATATCGTAAAATTATATAAAACCCTTATTAGACCTATTTTGGTCTATGGCTCTGAAACTTGAACTTTAGCAAGATCTGATGAGGCTCATTTGAGTATATTTGAGCAGAAGATTTTAAGGGCTATTCATGGAGGTGTTAGGAAAAGTGAATGTTGGAGAAGACAGTACAACGCAGAAATATACAAATGCTATAAAGACTCAGACATTATAAAATTTATTAAGATCAATAGATTAAACTGGGCTGCTCATATATTTAGATTAAATGATTTAAACCCTGCAAAAAGACTCATTTTTGGCAAAGCCACAGGGACAAAGAGTAAGAGGACGACCCAGGTTGCGATGGATACACACAGTGGAGAAGGATTTTTCTGTACTAGGGGTTAGGAATTGGAGGACCATAGTCACCCAGAGGAATGCATGGAAATATTTTCAAAGGAAAGCTTTTGCCCACTCTGGGCTGTCGTGCTATTGATGACGATGATGATGTCGTAAAAGTCTTTTCTTGGATAAAAAATGCAATTATACTCATAAACAAATTTTTCTTTTAAGAATAATTGATGATATCACTTATTGGATGATGATTTAAGACGTGATATCATTGATTCAACTTCTATCTATGACAAATTCGTGAATTCTATATAAGAATGTTAAATTCAAAATATAGCGGCTTAACCATCATTGAAGGTTTATCCAATAGTCTCAAGGTTGCCTACGTCAAAAGAAGACTGTTTTGAGCATAGAGTGAAATATGAAAGGAATTTCTTATTATTAGTTGTTAAATAACAATCTAGCAATACCTGCTTAAGTTTACTGTCGACATTTAAGTAAAAAAGCATTTTTTAGAGAAAAAACGACTCTCGTTAATAAACTAAAAAGGAGTGATACTGCTGCATGACAATACCAAACCACACACTGCAAGAGTGACCAGGAATCTCCTAGAATTTGATTGGAATATGATGCTTCTCCCCGGCCTGATGACCAGGCTAGCGCTCTGGCTTTTGGTACATAGGCTTCAGGTTTGAAAACCTGGCGGTGGCAAGGACGTTTGTGAATGGTTCGGAATTCACGTTAAACTGTACGTCCCGGTTTAATTAGCCCAAAGTGTGCATAAAATTACCGTAGAGCGACAAACCAAAACTATGTTTCACCCACCGTATTCTGTCGATACCACTTCAACAAATAAACCCTCTTTTTATAAACTTACAAAATAATTTTGCAGGACTTACACAGATTTTAAGAGAAGAGATTGAAATGAAATTATATATTTTTTTTTTCAAAGCGAAAATCCATGAATTTTAGGAAAAAGACATCAAGAACTTCATAAAATGTCATGACATTTTCCATTCTAGTTCATTTATAAAACCCAGGAAAAGCAATGTGACTTTTCCTTAGATTAGGCATTTAATGTATGTGGAGGAATTTTTGCAACATGACAAAATTAAAATTGAAGTGTTTTTGAAAATTACATACTGTATATACAATGTTCTGCATATATTGTGTGGTATTTGTTATTTCTATATTATAAGATAAGTATGTTTATGCCAGTGACGTAACTATACCATCTGAGACCCGTGGCACATTTTTCGAATGGGGGCCCCTCAATACAAAAGTATCATCATTGTACTTTCATTTTAATAAAGTACTACCTAAAATACTATTCTTTTTTATTGTTACTATGCAATTTTAATTTAAAGGGGATAATGAATTAAAATTACCTACCTTTTGTTTAGTAAAAATTAATTTATTAAAATTTATTTCTTCTGACTTTCTGATCAGCAGAAGTGTCAATGACAGTCAAAAGCCACCAAATTTGAAATTTCGGGACACGGAATGTTCGATGGATAGAATAGCCAAATTGCGTAATCTGTCTTACCCCATTCAATTCCTTAGATAGGTTTTTATCAGTGTCCCATAAAAACTAACAAATGTCAGGCCTTTCCTGTACTCGTAGCCTCTCTGCTAGGGCCGGGGCAATTTGCCCAACTTGTCACCCTTATTAACGCCAATAGTTTCTGCGTGCATTAACGGACGAGATTTTCTAAATCTCATGTTTTGCCCCTCTACAGCACATACTTATAAAATATTTTAAAGGTTGATACTAATTGCCTTCATTTCCTCGATTCTTAGTGAGTAAGGTAAATACAACAGGTACAATTCAGGTTCGAATGTGCTAGCGGGGTTGTTGAAAGAACAAAGAAAAAAATTTCAGAAATGAGAAGACTCGAGGTGTGTGTGTGTATAAGCATCTCCTTCGAAAGTTAGGTTGCTTGGTGGAAATTTGTGAATTTTCTCTTTACAACATGCTGTTGAAAATCTTCCTCAAAGGTAATGACCTATCTTCATTATCAGCTCGTGGGCTGTTCAAGTTATACATAGGTTTGGTTTATCGCTCTATGGCCATCTTATGCACACGAGGGCTAAACAGATCGAGGCCTACAGTTAAGCGTGGATTCCGAACCACTCACAAACATCCCTGCCACCGCCAAGATTCGAATCGAAGCTTGTGATACCAAAGGGTAGAGCACTAACCTTTGGTATCACAAGCTTCGATTCGAATCTGATGTAATACGATATTAATAAAAAATCGCCGTCACTTCAAAGGAAACTTTAATAACGATGGTAGGCAACTGTGGAATTTCAAATGCATAGATTGACGCTAAATATGCATACAAATCTGGATTTTATTGAGTTTGCAGACTGGCTTCTTATAAAAATTTAAATATGCTTATAGCCAACTATTAAAATTAGGTGAAAAATAAATAAATAAATAGACGCTAGTCTAAAAATTTTCTTTCAATCAAAATAGTTTTCGATATATTACGTCATTCATAACAGTCCTTGATTGGAGCTTTAATATTGTATCCTTCTTTGCAGTAAAGACACTTGATTTAAACCACTTGGGCTAGCTTTACGGGACTAAATAAAAAAGAGTAGTTTGGTTTATCGCTCTAGTCATTTTTTGCAGACTTTCGGGTAATTAGACAGGAATCTACTATTTAATATGAATTCCGAACCACTAACAAACATCGTACCATCGTTAGAATACGAACTTGAAGCCCGTGGTACCAAAGGTCAGAGCTAGCCGAATGGACATCAGGTTGCAAAAATAAAGGAATGGAGTTTTTAACTTAAAATGGCACCATTCATCTTTTACAGCTCGAACTAACGGGTTCTTAATATCTTTTTACTTGCATTCGTTTTATTTATCTCATTTTTAAGATTCCCAGTATATTATCGTTTTTGATTTTTGCAGGACGAAAATATCAACATTTTTCAGTATCTGCTTATAATTGCATTATTATTATCACAGTGATTAAACAAAATTAAAGATGTGCAAAATGCTACTTAGACATGAGTTAATGGGTTGAGTGAAATATTAATATATAATAAACAGTTAATAAAAATTAGTATCCAACAAACATTCCCTACTAGCTGAATATTTATTCAGGTCATATCTCAGATCAAGTTTAATTAACTAGATTCTAGTCCTAGTTTAAATGGTTCTAGTTATCTAATTATTTTATAATTCTTGTAGATAGGGCATGTGTGATTAAATTTTACATAAAGATATTAATGATTATTTACAAATATGAATGCCTAATGATATAAAATGATTTGTTGCTGATGATTTATTATTAGGAATTGATGAACAATTTTCTGGTCGAATGTTTCTGAATTCTAATCTTCACGAACTTTTCTAAATAAAATATAATGCATTAGCAGACATGGTCCAGATTCAGTGAAATTATATATTTTTACTTTTGTCAATTTGATTAATGAAAAATATCAACAAAATATGTGAAAATACTAAAGAAAAATGTTAATAAATGTACCTTCCCATGATAACACTTAATTGCAAGCTCAATACTCAAGAAAATAGACTAATAAATTCCTTTAAAAATCAAACACTTTTAATATCTGGGGCCCTGATATTTTAAGTGTAGTCAGCTCTAAACAACAAGGCTCCAGATAAAGTAATTAATAATTAAAAAATAAGCTTTTTTTTATTTCCAATGGCAGATTATGAACAGTTACAGCAAAAAAGAACAACGAAAAAAAAAACATACAACAACAAAATAATGCAACAGATACAACAAAACATGCTGAAACATTCATTAATTTAACAATAATGCCAAGTTGCAGATCTTTTAGGCACTAAACAGTGTTACCAGGTACACCACGGGTGGTAGATCTTTGCGCACCCTAAATAAGGCTTTGGTTTAATTAAAAGAAATCTAATAAGAATTTTTGTTGCTCACTTTATAAAAAAAATAAATTCAGAGGGGAAAAATAGTTATAACATTTAGAAAATCATTGAAGTCATTCTGGGACATCACACATGAAAATTGGGTAATGTATCATATTTCCAAAGTTTAAATCATAAAAGCTTTTCACATTCTTCCATGTTCTGAAACTCAAATCTCCAAGGTAAAATTGACTATTTCACTAAATCTAGGTACCCAGAATATAGACTTGCATACACATACTGTTTTACATAAAACAAAATTTGCTTTTTTTTTTATTATTATTAAAAACGTATCTAAGCAATAATCTCCAAAAATTAAATGATTTTTAATAACTGTATCCATTCACACTACAAAGAGGAACTATTAAAATGAAAATAAGAAAGGGATATGAATAAACATTTGAACTCACACTTGTTTTAAAATTGGCAAATATCTACATTCAGATGGAATGAAAATGCATAAATCGAAATGTTTTTTTATTTACTATAGAAAATTCTTTTACTATGGCTTGGTGGAGTGGAGTTTGTAGATGCATGTATTAGACAAATGGCATTGCGAATGATATCAAATGAAACTGTTTTGCTTAAGATTTCAATATTTTAAACATTTATTTAATAATTTTTTATTTAGCATGTAATTTACATTCATATAAAAATAAAGGTGACAATATTTTAAAACAAGCTTTTCAGCAAAAACACACATAGCTTATTTAAAAAATGTAACAATTAATTACCTATCCCAGTTTAATTATAACTAAAGAAAAGAAAAAAAAAAAATTTATGAAGTTTTTGATGGTTAGCACAATGAGCTATTGGACAAGGGAACTTGGTTCAAAACTTGACAAACCAAAAAAATCCAGCTAAACCAAAAATCCCAGTATCTATACAGAAAAGCCAAAATAAATTCAGAAATCGAAACGCGTCTTTCTGTATGATTTGAAGATGTGGGCAAAGGTTGCAAACCCTCCTCACACTTTCTCAGAGTAATCATCCAAAATTGCAGAAGCATCAAGTATAATGTTAATTCACTGATGAAATTTTACCATTAGAAAGTGTTAACAATAGCAAATTCGTAAACCAAATACAGAAAATGTTTATGTAATCATCATTTTAATAAATTTTCAAATAGCTGGTTTATATAATACAAATAAAAAATATTAAATTTAACTGTTTTCACATATTAGCATTCCAAGATGTTCCAACTAACTTGATTAATTCTTACCAACTAAATAAAATATAAATATTCTAGAGAATAAATTTTGTAAACCCTCTATTTATACATTATTGCTCTGCCTTTATAAACCATTATTTCATGGTTAAACTTATAATTCATTTTTAAATCATTCTGTCTTCAGTGCATGGCACCTTATAATAAAAGGAATAAATTTACTCATATTTGTGAGTGAAAAAGGGAGAATCCAGATATTTTACTGGTGATGCGCTAACTAACTACTAAAGCTTACATTTTAAATGGTTCTAGTTATCGAATTTAAACTAAATCTTCCTCCAGTTAAAGATGATGAATAAGGACATATGAATAGGGAGAGAGACTCATAAAGATCACATATTATGTCATCTTTTATCTTTTTTTTTTATTGTTGCACATTATCATTCATACAGAATATTTTGTATGGTTGATTTTATAATAAAGAACAACTAACAATCGCAAAATAAAAAAAAGAATTTTATTTTGTTCGAATACACAAAAAGTGCAGATTTCTACAACTAGCCATATAAAAAATTAATATAATCTCACAGAAACAAAAGATATAGATTACAAATCAAAATAAAGATTCATAAATACAATTACATTGAATATATGATGTATGTATATGTGAGCATTATAATAATTCATACAAGCACAACAAAAAGAGATTCACTAACAAAGATTTATAACCATAACAAAAAAATGACTGAAGTGTATATCTATACATTTTTAAAATATAACACCTGTCACACATATCATACACAAGACCAGTCTACTTACAAATAAAATAAAACATTGTCATGGAAAAAAAAAATTAATGAGATTTTCATTTTTAATCTCTTATATTTGGAATGTATTAAAACTAATTACATTTTTAAAGATGAGTATTATATGAACCCTTAATTAATTTCATGCTTCTTTTATTTATTTAAAAAAATTTACATAATATAAGAGATAAAAAAAAAATACATTTCTCTTAAATGATTATAAAATAAATCATAATATGACTACAGATATATGACATATGACTTCAGATATATGCAGACTACGAAAGTAGCTCAAGATAATATATTTTCTCTTTAAAACATTTCAAGATTTTAAGTTATGTCTGCAGCATTATCATACAAGAAATTAAATGAAGGATAATATATTGTCAAAATTTAAAAACCTAAAATAGCCCAACATAACAATTTAGCTGATCAACAGACAATTAGAACAAGAAGCAAACAATCCACAGAGCAAATAAATACATAACAGCTACCTAGGTTAGTATATCATCCACCCATCAAATAGCATCTAGAACCATAAGAAATCTGCTTATTTCAGACTGGGTGCTTCAGATTAAATTATAGAAGAATATCAATTAATACCATGAAATTTGCTGATTGCATTTAATGAAATCTTTTAATATATCCCAGTGTGAAATAAATTTAAAGAAATATTAAAACAGTCAGATCAACTGCAACAACACTGATTTCAAAACCATCACAATGACAAATCATAAAAGCTTGTGCAAAACAGGTTGAAATATTGAAAGATTCTGAAAAAGGACCTGACCACACATATACACAAAAAAATATTAACATAACATGAATAAACAAAATATAAATAATTAAAAACAATAAAACCAAATGCCCTTTAAAATACTGCTTCTAAGTTTCATATCTATATGTATAAAAAATTTGAACTGTTTTAGTGTTGTATTAAAATTTTCAATCTAATTATTTGAAAAAATTATACATAAACACTAGCCAGAATTTTTCAAAATATTTCCACCGATTTTATTGAATTTTCAGCAAATATCAGAAAGAGAATACTAAATGTTAAAATGGAAAATATTTATTTTATTATTGGTAGTAGTAGAAAAATATTTCTTTTCGAAAATAATTTAATATACATTTTTGGCATACTAGTTTCACCTCGTCATAAATCTTTAAAACAATATTCACAATTGTGAAAAAAATTGACACTACATAAATGACAAAGCCTTCATAACTTATAGCAAATGAATCTATGAATACTAATTAGAGTTAAATGAAAGTCAAAATTGATACTTTAATTATCAAAAAAATTCAATAAACTCTAATTTTCATTCATGCCCAATAAATAGATAAAGTGGCTTAACACATCGACTTCAAAACATTGAATGCTATTTAAAGAATAGTCCTTATTTACATGTGGAATTCATTAAATTCTTTATTACCCAAAAACAATTGAACTTATAAGGTAATGAATCTCAGATACAAAATAAATGTTTGAGCAGATTTAGATTTCTTACTTACCAGAACTTCTCAAAATACGTCCCATATTAAAAAATATTGATAATTTATAGAAAATTTAATTAAATTAAACTTTGTTTGGATAGAAATTTAAAATTAGTAAAATTGATCACATCCATTGAAAATGAAACAAAAGTAAAAAAAAAAAAAAAAAATTAAATATTTTACATATTCATATGGAAAAAACTTCAACTAATTTGGCAAATAAGGAAGCCCATTCGATCTATCCCAGAAAATACCTAGAAATAGAAGGGAAAAAAAAATCAATATATTCATTAAAATGTAAAAAACACAAAAATATTCATAATTAGTTATATATTTAGTCTAGACGATGGCTACAGCAGAAAACTGATAAAAAATTTCTTTGATTTTCCTTACTAACTAACTTATTGTTACTAATTATATTTACTGGCTTTACTCTACTCAGAATCACTATTGTGTACAATATACATTATTAAAAACACTTTTACTAGTTATTTAATATGAAATATATATCTTTTAAAAACACTATTATCACATACACACACAAACCCTAAATTATTACAAGATAAGAACTCTTACAAAAATAAATACAAATCAATTATATCATTTAAACTATTGTTTATTAAGATTATTAAAAGAGATTTGCATGATTTATTTTAACAATTGTCTTCTTGTTTAAGAAGTTTGCAAAAAATAAATATCAAAACTTCACAAAATGGCAAACAACAATTTTTCCTGACTGTATTTTTTTTAATGATAACATTGTACTATTAATTTTTGTTCTTTCCCTCTAAGTATACATATAATAAAAGCCCAATTTAAAAGCAGAATTAGTAATTTAATATAGAAAGCGAAACTAAAAAGATACTTGATTAAATAATTTAGGCTTAATACACTTAAAATATATATAAATAATTAATTTTCAATAATTAAAATTTCCCTGATTTCCTAGTTCTTACACCACTCTGGTCACCATATAAATAAATTGTAAGAATTTCATTACTCAAACAGTAATTATACAAAATATAACTTACTGTAATGATATACTTTATAGCAAATAATTATATAACATAAAAAAAAATATTAAACTAACTTTTATGTATATTTTTTTTTTCTATTCATGCAAATTTTATTTGGACAACAGAAAATTAAAATTATAATAATCATAGATTTAAAACATTTTATTCAAACAGATAGCTCATATAAAATTTAATACAAATTTTATCTTAGAAAATCCTCCCAATTAGGTATAGTTTGACCATTGATTGTATGGAAAGATAAACTTAAAATTTTAAAAGTGGAAGTTGATAAATCAATTATTTGCTATAAGTGTTAGTTAATATACACAGAACAAAGCAATTTTTAAAGTAAAAGATTTAATAGTTCATGTAAAATTGTTCATTTAATTTTTTCTTTTAAAATCAAGCAATTTAAAATTTTAATTATTGAAAATCTTTTCATTGAATTTGAAACCCCTTTGAATTTCTCCCTCATTGTGACTAGTAATACCGGTATATCGAATACCGGTATTTTGAGCCATTTGTACAAATTTTTAATACCGGTATTCACAAGTTTAAATACCGGTTTTCGGTATTTACTAGAAATTTAGAATTCTTATATCAAATTTTATTCTTATTTGTGAATTCTTATTGAAAACTAGAAATTCTTATCTGTGAAAACAAGGTTGCAGTTGTGAAGAAAGTGTGTAATATTGCGATATGTTTTAAATTGGTGAATTTGTTATTCACGTTGTATTTGCTTATCATACTTTAGAGTTCAAAATATTTTCAGATTTATTATATATGTATATATATATATATACTCATAAATAATACCCCATAATAATGAATAAGAATAACTTTAAAGAACATAAAAAAAATCAGTTGATAATACTTCTGTGAGTGAGAGTGACAATGAAGATAATGACAATGTAATTGTTGAAGAAGATATTGCTAATGAGGATGAAATATTAAGCCATCAAGAATTACTTCCTATAATTTATAAAGTTCGAAAAATTGTTAAGATATTTAAATGCTCCCCTACAAAAAATGCCATTTTACAAAAATATATACTAACTGAAAATAAGATGGAATATATATTAATACTAAATTCTAAAACACGTTGGAATAGTTTACCCTTAATGATGGAACGTTTTTTGAAATTGAAAAAATCCAATACAAAAAGCAATGATCGACTTAATATCCAGAACTATATCAGTTCTACTTTCAATAAAATTGGCTGTAGAGGCATTATGTCAGAGATTCTAATTTATTAACAGCTAATGCAAAAATAAATTTCATGTTGCAGTCACTGAAAGAACAGCACACATCGCTATCTGAAGAATTATATATTACATTGAAAAATCGCACAGAAGAAAGGCATACCGAAATAGAAAATGTCTTAAGGTATTTACATAATTATAATGATTTTAAAAATGAGAATGAAAAAGAAGAAAAAAAGACTTACCAATTCAAATTTGATCAAGTTTATAGTAAACTTTCTTAAAATTTTTACTCACAAACCTATCCACATTCAGAAGAATTCGGTACAGTTATCGAAGATTATGATGACACTAATGTCGATAGTGAAAAATAATTGTCTATTGAACAAAAATTAGAATTGGTGATAACTAAAAAAATTTCAATAAACCAAAATACAATACAGAAGTCAGATATATCTAAAACAATCCGACGAGAAATAGATTTATTTTTAGATGAGGGATTTAGAGGTAAATACTTGGAAAAAGTATATCGCACATTGCTAACAGTACCACTAACTAACGTAGATGCTGAAAAAGAGCGTTCTCGACAGCTGGTAATTTTTGCACAAAATTACATTCCAGGCTTAATGATAGTAGTAGAGTTGATGCATTATGTTTTTTAAAATCACATTTTTAAAAGTTTGTAATAGTACCACAGATTGAATAGTGATATTTGCACTTTTTGTGATTTAAATAAATAAGGTGTTTCTTTACTTTTTGGGATTCTTTATATACTGTTATAATTTATAAGTCACAAATTTTTTGTGATATTTGCATTCTCTAATAAAACTGGCAAATAAAATCCAAAAAAAACATCTTTCTTTTTCTAAAATTTAACTACCGGTATTAAGATCTAAAAAATAACGAATACCGGTATTTAACTTTTGGTCGATATTACAATCCCTAATTGTGACATGCTGTTTGAATCTGTCTGACTTTGTCACTTGCCAATTTTTCCAAACAATCAGTGATTGAACTATAATTAATACTTAAAAATAGAGAAATTTAATATAAGCAAGAATACCTACCTAATTACAATGATTTCTGCTGTTTATTACTGTCATCACTAAAATATTCTATGCTAGTTATATCTTCAATAGATCCTTCAGTTGGAGTACACAAAAGAAATTTTTGAGTGAAATCAGTTACCCAATCTGTAATGAAAAAGAAGGTAATAGCCAAATACATACATATATATGCATGCATTAATTATAAAAAGCAACATATTATAAAAAAATTTCAAACATGTACCAATTATAAAAGATATCAATTATTTTACATTTGAAAAACTAAAATAACTTTGTAGAAGTATTCTTAATTACATTTGAGTTAACCATTAAATGAGAAATAACAAACAACATGATGTCCACCATTGCTAAACAAACTTAGATGTCTTAAATTTATTCATACATATATTGCTATCAATCAAAATAATTAGTATTTTTATAATGGTACAAGCATCTCTTAAATTCAAAAGTAAATACTTTAAAAATTATAATGTATATAATTACTTAATTATAAATACCAATCAAATAGAGCTCATAAAAAATTTATTGGTATAAATGAAAATATAGCATCAAATTTGCAACTAAAATATTTCTAAGATTTAGTATGAACTGATGATTCATATTAAAAACTGGAAGAATGAATGCAGTAGAAATTGCTTTATTTTAAAAGCGCCAAATTCTCATTAGCATCCACAAAAATGATCCATTAAAAATTCTGGAACAGTCAGATCTATCCATTTACTTCAGATCATTAATCGTACTCTTACTCAGAAAATAAGGTTTATATATCATTTCTCACATCTTGTATATTTAATTTCATCAATGTATATAATTAATTAATTACAAGAAAATCATGCAAAAAAAAAAAAAAAAAAAATTTACAAATAGAAAACTAATAATTATTATTCCCAAGACATATTTACATAATAATTGAACAAAAAACTTGATAACATTTTCAAATAGAAATGAGATTATTAGATTAGTATTTTAAAAAAAAAGTTGTAAAATGCCTTTTTTGATTTCAACAAAAATGAAGTTATCTTTTACCGTATATTAAAAACAATACAGAAAGAAAATAAACAGTAACAAATGTTCTATGTTAAACTTAAATCTTCAATATCTAATTTTCTTAAGTATTTTTTTAAAAATAAAATTACCAGAAATTCTCATGATCCATCTAGGCTTATTTTTCCACATCACAAAAATGCAATACACTGGTATACCAGATAAAGTTATAGCAAGAGCAATTCCAGTTTCATAGAAATCTTGGAAAAATGGAAGAATCACAAGAAGAATTCCAATAAAAAGAAAACAAATTGGAAAAAACAAGCTCACCTAAAAATAAATATGATATAACTTGACTTGATTATTTATCAACATACTATTAAGTGTGTATTTTAACAATGGAATCTTGAGCTTATATTTAATAACAATGTAAGTATTTCATAATATTGCTAATTTAAGAGCAACTATAAAAATATAATTAATACTTATTATATCTAACTTTTTTTTTTTTTTTTTATTTTTTTTTTTTAAAAAATTACATTTTTGAAAATGTTAAATATCTGTCTTTAAAAAAATAAAATATGTTAAAAAGTTCAAACGCACAATGCATAACATAATAAATTCAAAAGCATTCTCACTTACTTTAATTGGCCTCTCCATTTTAGGAGCTCTGATACGAAGATATAGTAAGGCAGCAATTGTTAAAGTAATAAATAGAGCTTCAATGAATGATGTAAAATTAATCAAAACATATATACCTCCAACCCACAGGTACAAAATAGTCATCAAAGCCTAAAAAAATAATGAATAGTTAAAATGCAGATGTTACATTCATTTAAAAATACACAAAATATAATTGTAATTATAATTATTGGTAATTTTACAAAGAATATGTAATCTATTAAAACAAAAATTTCATATTAAAAAACTTCCATTTTGAAATTTCATATTCATACATAATATAATATATTTTAGTTATTAATGTATCACAAAAAGTATAATGAATTGTAAACTAATTTCTTAATTCACATACAAAATGTTTTTAAAGCATAGAATTATATGTGTAAACAAGTATATTTGTTAATTTCAAAACTAAACTTTATCATATTATTATCATCTTATGTCAGATTTATTACTTGTAGTTTTTAGTCGGAAGTTTTTCTGTTAAAATACCCTCTAATAACTCAGCAAATACTTAAGAATCGAACAATTTATAGTTTCAAAACTTTAATGTTTGTGTGAAGAAAAATGTATTTCGATTTGTAAAATTCATTCATTCTTAATATGGCAAAAATTAAAAAAAATATCCATATAATAATATTTAACATATGGAAGAGCATTTTTAATTACTAATCAAAATGCTTGCATAAATTATATATTGAGAATTCTTGATCAATTGAAACACACAACAAGAATTAAAAATTGAAATAACAGTAAAAACTACTTGTATTCTTTTAATGTTATGGTAGAGAATACATATTTACTGCTAATCAAGCAAAGACAAAACAAAAACTACACCATAGCAAAAACTCCTTGATATAAAAAAATATATACCCTATAATATGCGACTTTTTCCTAATATAACAAATCTGAATTTCTCAATTAAATAAATTGTATAAATAATAAAATGAAGGATTTAACACTGTTTCATATGCAATTTACAACTGAAAAAGCTTATATTTCAAATGATTATATACAGAAGAAGAAAATCCATGCTGTATAACAGTGGGTTTTTTTTTTTTAAATATAGATAAACTTTAATTCATATTTATAAGAAATAACTGCATTTTTCCATAATACATCAATACAGGGGTAATAGATAATGGATAACATACTAAATATAAATGCAAATAATGCCTTAATAAAAAATTTACATAATTTATTAAAATAAACATGTGATAAAAATTTTATGTCAAATTTTAGAAAACATTAAATCATGTATTAAATATAAATATTTAGAATAATAACTAAAAGTAAATTTAGAATTAAAATACTTACCAAAAATATCAAACTTGGAGTAGGGGTCAAGTATTTAATATTTATCATAGATACGATCAAAGGCAAATGACCTTGACGAGCACCAACAAAAAATAATCTATTATAATAAAAAGAACAAAATGCAAGAAATTATTTTTTTTTTAACTCTGGTTACATATTGAAAATGTCATTTGGATTTATAATATTTATTTTATAAAAAAAGAGACATAAAAAAAATATATTAAGCAGCTAATATGCTAAAAAAAATACTTAACCATTATAAATAACATTTTTTGCTTTTTTTTTTTAAAGTAATAAAATATAATAATCAAAAAATATGTTTCTACATATTTTAACAAACATTCTCAATAAATATTAATGAAGTAAGGAAATAGTAATTAAATTACATTGTTCTTGAATTGAGAATTCATCATGCAAATGTTAGAAATATCTTTTTAAGCAACACATTTTACCAAGTTAGGAAAATATAACACATGTACAATAAATAAAACTTTAATTGTCTCAACATATTTTGAAATAATGATTTATCAAATCACATTGATACAAACCTGAAGTTTTATACTAACAAAATCTTTTTTTTTTTTTTTTTTTTTTTAATAAAACAAATTAAGTTGACATGAACGTTTAATTTTTACATTTCTTATTAATTTCAGGAAAAAAAAATAAATAAATAGTAGCAATAAAAATAAATGTTAGCATAACTTTTAGAAAAAGTTTCATATTTAAAATAAACTGCATGCAAAAGAAAAAGTATAAGCAAATTTCAAAAAAGCGAAAGCTTGAGAAAAGGTTTAACAGATAGAAATATGATGAAAAATATCAAGCATAAAAAATGCATGCAAATTTAAAAACATCATACATTGAAAGAGACAGAAAAGAAGCACATACCAGATAGAAGACTTTATTTGTTCTATTTCAGAAGATATATCTGAAGTGAAAAAAAAAGATAAGAAAAAATAAATTGTTTACTTCCACAATTATTGAGTTAGAAAAGAAAGGTAAAGATTGTATTCTACTGAAATTTGAAACAACAACAATACTTTAAAGCATCAATTCATGAATATTTAAAATTCTATATTTTTCTCTTTGACGAATTTAAAAAAGATGTTTTTTTTTATTTCTTAAAAATAAAATTAAAAAATTTATTCAGAATATATATAGATACATGTTATAAAATAAAATGCTAATAGGCTTCCTATTGACAACTTTTACTTTTTTTTCCCTAATGTTGTTTTCCCAATGCACTTCTGTTATATGATAAAAAGTTTGCATTATCAAATTTGCCTATTTTGCTTCTTGAATATATAAATGAAGTTGAGAATATCGACAAAAAAGCGATATTTTTTATTATAAGACGAGTTTGGTTTGCTCTTTCAAACATGTACATTTTAAATTATTCAATGATAAATAAAATTACTTTTTTTTTTTCATTACATTTAAATCTATAACATTATTAATTCAGAAAAAAGTATTTCCTAATTGATCAAAATAATTATGTTTTAGAAGTTTATAAAAATATGGTTTATGTTTTGTAATTTTTGTTTTTTAATCTAGGTTGGACATTAAATTTTCTAATAAAGTCAAAAAAATATTTAAGTTTAACAATACATAGCTGAAAAATTAATACATATAACAAAATCACATTAAATTATATGTCAACTTTTAAATTTTTACAGAAAAATATATGTAATACAGATGCAAACTTCCAAATCTCAAAAAATCTGTAGCCCAATGTACAACAAGTGTTGTTAAGTGGTATTTTAATTTTAAAAGGAAAAAATTGTGAGGAAACAGAATAGAACATATTATCAATTGAAAATTTCAGGATTTTTTCATGGTTTCTCAAAATTGGCAAATCAGAAAATTTTGTTAAACATCAAAAGCTTTTTAGCTTAAGCCCACACGGGTTCAAGGGCTTGGTCTAGATGGGGATAAAAAAAAAATTTTGGATGAATTGGAACATCCTGACTTAAAAAAAAAAAAAAAGAAGGAAAGATTAAAAAAAGAACAGCAGACAATTGTTCTATTGTTCTTTAAAACCATCACAGGTAAATGAAAACTTTCATTTTATTTGAGTTTTCATTATATAATTTAATCATCAACACATCAGTATAAAGATATCCAGTATTTATATACTCACCTTGAGGAAGAAAATATGCCGCCATTTAAACCACCAAATGTTGACAATGCTACACATAAGGGGCTGTCCAAGATATGACACACCCTAAGACTTTATCACCAAAAAAGACTGTAAAATAAATGTTTTATTAGCATGCATTGCGACTTAAAAAGATCTAATAATAATTTTTAAAAAGCTTAAAATATTAAATATTTCACTTTAAAAATAAAGAAACTTTTAATGCTAGAAAATGTTTAAAAGTGAAATTTAGAATTGAAACTTCTAAAAGATTGATCTTTCTCAAAAAATTACATTTAAATAAATAATAAAAATGAAAGTCTCACTATATACCAACTAAATGAAAAACAGGAATATATATATAAAAAAAAAAAAAATGGAAGTATTCTCCTTCACAAAAAAAGTTTGATACTTGACAAGCATAAAAAATATTCTTCAATTTTATTGATATATTAAAAGAAATCAACAAAAATTAAGTTTTAAAAATCATTTAAATAATTATATTACATGAATAGATTCCTCAAATGTAACATTTACACTAATGTATTTTTTTTTTACATATTTTCAATATGTATTTCAAATTTTTGCATTTTATTTTTTTGTTCAAATATATCAAATTTAAAAATGAATGTTGAAAAATATAATTTTACTTCTAATTGAACAAGATTTTATTTTTTTTGCATGTAAATGATGTCATTATATTCAATCAAATGTATTTTAAAAAATAAAAGCAATTACATACTTGTCTAATTCAGAAAAAAAAATAATGTAGTGAGAAATAATTATAATAAAATTTAAGGCAATTTAATACATAACTTGTTATAGACAAATGAAAATGAAATTCGAGGATAATGCTAAACAGAACATAATTAAGAGATGCATAAATTATAGAAATAACAATATATAGAAAAGAATTTTAAAACCCCGAGTTACATTATTACATGAAATTTTACTAATAATTACATTTTTAAAACAAAAATGCATTGATTATATATTTTAAAATTTATATACAAAATCAGAATAAGGATTATATCAATATTATACTTCATACCAATGCACAAATTTAATACAATTCAAGAAATGAATGAATGAATACTTTTTAATGTATGAAAACTACATTAAAGAATTAAATAAAACATACTCCAGCAGTAGCACTTGATGCAAGTATTTCTTCTGTTGTGAGTACTGAAAAGTATGCAACATTTGTCATGAGGTAGATCAAAGAAACTAAAGGAATTGAAATGATTATAGCTCTAGGCAAATCCCTATAAAAAAACATCAAAAATTATTTTAAAATAATTTTATTTATATCATGAAATGTTTTACAAGGTTTCTCCTTTCCCATATTTAATTTTCGTTTTTATTTTAATCAAGTTTCAATACTTTCACACAAAGCATTTTACAAGTCATAAAACAAATTTTTCTTTAGAAAAATACATTTAATTTTCTAAAATATTTAATTAACTCTTAAACAAAAATATTTTTCTTAAATTGCTTAATTAAAATAATTTCAGTAATTATAAATTAAACAATACATTATTCATACTGGTACTTAATTATTCTGCATCTTTATAAATAACAAATTCTTAATATTCTTTTTCTAAATTTATTTTAATATTTGTGTGCATTTCCATAAAACATAAAAACTATAATAGTTAGATTCACGATGCCATCTAAATTTGTAATTTTTTTTTTTTTCTCCTGGCAAAGTAGTCAAAAATCACCAAAAAATTCTTATTAGTTAATGGAATACAAACTGTACTTTTCATTATAAAACTATGTTTTAAAAAAAAAATTTCAAGAATGGACAACCTTTACATGTTAATTTTTACAATGAATGGTATAAAAATAAAAAGAATTTAGATGATAATTGATGACTTACAGTCTATGATATAAAGAATATGAACTACAAGGCTGAGAGATTAAATAATTTTTCTTGAGAGTTTAATGTTTTTTTTCTATTTGGTACATTGCCAATAAGTATAATTAAATTCCAATATGTTCTATTTTCAATTAAATAAAAAAAATTTAAATTAAATTATGCATAAAAAAATCTATTGTCATTAATTATCTTCAAGTGTTGTTCTAATAATTTTTTTTTAATTTCTTTCAATTATTTTATAATTTTTTATTAATAAAAAATTTTCAAAATTATAGTTTTATTGAAGCTGGTTAATGCTGAATCATATATGATATATTAAAAGTGAAATACCACATATTTTCCATATTATATATATATATATATATATATATATATATCATAGATATTTTTAGTTTATATATAAAGCTAAATCACATGGGTTTTAGTTTTTCTAAAGCTAAATCACATGGGTCAGCTATATTTTGCAAAATATGTTAATATTTTCATTTAGCCGAACACAAGTGATAAATCTTGAAATATTGCTAAATATAGCATTTATTTTAGTTTATGAAGAAAATTATTTCATCTAAAATTGTGTTATTTCCTTTATGAAAATGAATTGTTTTATTTTTGGATTTGTTTCTATTGCAGTTTGTTGTATCATCGACCATGTTTACAAAAATAATGGGAAGCAAAATTATATTTTTAATTTGCCTTTTCGGTGCTTTTGAATGCTACCTTTATGCAAAAAGAAAAAGAAAAACATAAATCCTTCAAAATCAGTCTTAAAATCCAAGTTTATGAATAGTGTGTCAAATTTACTTTCACTTATTGAAGTGTCTGAATGCATATCATCATTACTTTCAATGTTTTTCCTTACTACGATTTATGTCCTTGTCACACACAAAATCTTTTTTACGGAGGGTGGAATTTTTTGAAAGAAAAACACACATTCTGCTTATATATGATCATTATAAACAGTGCTAACTTATTTTATCCCACTGCATTTCATGATAAGAAAGAAGAAATCCTACTTATTTTTAACTTTAATAAATAGGATTTAAATTCATAATATTATTTCAGAAATTAATTTGCATCAATAAACAATTTAAATCATTTTATTTAAATATTTTTTATAAAAAATATATAAGCAAGTCTACCTAACTGGATTTTTCATTTCTTCTGTGACAAAATTTAAAGCATTCCCTAAAAGAAAAAGAATATTACTATGTCATTAAAAAATCGTAAACCTACGTAATATATATTTTTTAATTTTTTACATTATTAACATCATTTCTTAAACAACTTTAAAAATATTTAATAACAAATAAGGTCAGAAATCTATATTAGATAACTGAGAGCATTAATAATTATTAAAAAAGGAACATCAAGAAAAAAAAAATTTATAAATTAAGTACAGTGCTTATATTTCATTAATATAATAGATTAGCATACATTCAAAGAAACAATGATGCTGTATAAGATTTGATAGTGCATATTTATAGTACTATAAAATACATTACCAGCCAGAGAAAGAAAACATCCCTGAATAAAATGCTAAAGCAATGTTGGAAAAATTCCAAGAAGTATTCTCTGTCACATTTGAAAGATTTTCGGTTGTACCTGAAAGAAAAAATATTTTATTAAAAAAATAATTAATAAATAAATATTGTTTAAAAATTTTAAAAAATAAGAAGAAAAGATAAAAAACTTTTATAAATTTGCTTAAAAACTTATATAATCAACCTGAAAAAAATATTCATATACATAACTTTTATAAAAATCAGGCTTTTAAATTTATTAAAGTTATTATTTAAGTACATTTTATTAAGTTATTATTACTTATTATTTATTAAGTTCATTTTATCTTTAAATTTATTGCATTAATTAATTCTCACATATAAGTTTAAAAATACTTTACATATTAACGAAGGTAATAGTTAAATAAAAGTCAGTTTGAAGAAAACTTAATAAAAAATATTTTCATATATATTAGCATTATATTATCCAACATCCACTTTTAAAGAAGTTATGGATGTTTATTTCAGAAACAGATGATTCATTTTTCAATAAGATTTTGAAAAAGACATTGCAATAAAGATTTTTTGAAAAAAATGTATCAAAACATTTAAGATATTATACATTTTTTATAATAATTACTAAAATATTTATAGCACTTTTTTTTACTTTTGACATCATGAGATTTTAATATAGATATGTTTTATTACACAGTTATGACAAATTAGCGACAAAAATGGCACGGAAATGATTAATCACAACAGTTAATAACAGCTTTTAAAAACATATGTCTATATATGAATCAAGGGAACAATAAATAATAAGGAAAGATATTATGTACCAAAAATTAAATGATACATTCCAGCACAGATGATAATAAGGAGAGCTACAATTTTAGCAAATGCAAAAGTGTCTTGAATTCGTGTCACCCATTTCATGCTATAGCAATTAACGAAAGTCAGAAGTACTGAAAATAATAAAAAAGACAAAATTAATCACTACTTTACATTTAAAATGCTTTCAAAAGACAAGCACATGAAATGCACAAAAATACATCAAAATGTTATTAGCAGTGAATAATATATAAGTAACAAAATAATAAAAACTTTTATTTAAAAAGAAGTACAATTATCTTTTATATTTTGATATTAAATAAAATAAAACAATAGTATATTTAAATAATTTTATTAGATTTGGAAACTCTAATTCAGATTAATTTCTATAAATAGAAATTATTATTACATAAATTTTAAAAAAATAAGCTTATTTATATATTTTAAATGACATGAAAAGTTCCAAACTTAGCAATTTTTTTTCAAAAACATCATCTAAGTAATTTAACTTTCATAAAACCTAAATTAACTATTTAACTAATACAAATAATTAATTTTCTTTAATTTAACCTATTTGGTATTCAAATACAGTCTTAGTTAAATACTCTAATTGCATTCTTTACATATTTAAAATTTTAATGAAAACTCTGCACTGTTTACTGAATAGAATTAACTTACAATGGCATTTGTCAACACAATTACAATAGCAACAAGCAAATTTGCAATTACTGAAAGAAAATCATTCAAAACATTTTGACATAACTTGTAAATCAGCACCAAATTTTATTTCTAACTTCAACCCACATTAATAATGCCCCAAATCTTTTTTACCTTGTAAATTGTTAAAAAAAAAATTGATTAAAAATATAAATTTTACTTTTAAAACTGAGAAATCTTACATGCATAAAATAAATTAAATCATTATAAAATTCATTAGATAAAAATGTAGTTAGAAGTTGTTACTTATGTTTTCCTCAATTATTTAACAGACTTGATAAGCCTAAGATGTTATTGCACATGTTCATTAAAGTTTATAGGTGGCTACTTCTATTGCAATCAGTGTAATAATTTTTTATCAAACAATTACAATAAAAATATAAAAAGATTTCTTTTCTTATTAATAAAATTTGATTACAAACAAATTAAATTTCAAATGTGCATCATTAGTTATAATAGAAAAAAAAAATGTGCATTAATTTATAAATTTATGAGAAATATAACAAAAATTAAAAATATATGAAATATGAAAATTGACAATGCACTTACAAATAACGACTACAGCCAGTAGTTTAACAGCAAGATCAGGAGCTGGGCATGTACCATAAAAGGGCTGCAAGATATATTCAGCAAATGTCAATGCTATTATAGCATTTCCAGTAGGCATAATTATTAGCAGGGCAACCCATAAATATAAAAAGGCTAACAACGGTCCAAAGCTTTCATTAAGATATGCAAATTCACCTCCAGATTTTGGTATAGCTGCACCTAACTCTGCATAACAGCATGCACCAAAAGTTGATAGTAACCCACATAACATCCATACTACAAGGGACATCAAAACTGATCCAGCGTTTTGAAGAACACCTTTTGGTGACACAAAAATTCCAGATCCAATTATGACTCCAACAATGACACCTATACCATCAATTACACCCAACTCTTTTTTAAGTTGGACAGCTTCGGGAATACTACTGAAATCAGCTACATTTACAGAGGGTGAGGACACAGATCTCCTGCCGTTTTTAATTTGGTGAGTCATTTTACTTTTCTTTCCAAAGTTTTTTTGTTTCAAACGAATGATTAAAATAGTTTTTTTTAAGTTGCAGCTATTAATTCAAGCGAAGTAAACACGTGTTGGAGCACTACAATCAAAACAGCAGCCGGAAACTTGGCATAAAAACTACTGATGGTGAGCGCAGCTGCGGTTTCAGTTTGAAAAAGAGCAAGATTTGGCACAAGAAATCGCGTCCAATGAAATGTCGCGTCAATACTTCCAAGAAACATCGCAGAAATGCTGCGCGCAGATCTTGATAATAAATTATGTAAGACTTATCTAATTTCCTCTATGTCTTGTCTCATTTTATTTACTCAATTCCTACTATTAGCTCACACTTTCCGTATATTTATTTATTTATCTTGTTCAAATTTTCAATCGTTAATAAACTACTTTTTATTCATCCATTCAAGTTCAAATACAACTTGTAGTGAATGACACTTGATGTTAAAACAGTTTTTTCAAATATTAATTTATTAATTAAATTTAATTAATTTTTAATACTTTAAATAGAGTTTTATCAGTTTGTAATGAAAACTGGAATCAACAGGCAGTAGCTCAATAGGTAAAATGCAAGGATTTCAGTTTTTTTCACGTGAAGGTGAAGAATGCGAGTTCAATTCTTGCGAAAGGCAATAATTTTTTGATAATTTTTGAAAATTTTTCTTTTAAGTAGACGTTTTATCCAAATGATTTTCGAGAGTGAGTTAGCAGTTGTGGAATAGTGGTTAGAATGAAGGAATTTTCTCAAAAATAAAATTGAAGAAATTTTTCTTTGTTGACCTGAGTAGGTAATTGACTTAATTTTTTTTTTTTTTTTTTTTTTTTTTTTTTTTTATATATTACTTGTTAGTGTTTCTTTCATGACTTTTTTAAATCACGAAATAAAAACTAAAGTGTTGCAAATTGAAAAAGCAAATCTAAGAAAATGGAAGTTAATTTGTTCCTGTTGGATTATTAAAAGTGAGTAACTGAATAGCTAACTGAGATACCAAGGGTTAGGTTAAATTTATTGTAAAATACGAATATTTTTATTTGTTAATTTTTCCCAACTGACAATCAATTGCTAAATGGCTCTAGTGTGAGATTATTTAACCTGCGCAATAATATATAAATCAATGTTAGTCTCCGCTTGTTCTTTTATAATTCTTCAGGGATTTATCCGACTAAGATGAAATTTCTCATATAATCGCTTACAATATAATCAGTTGTTGTTCTAATGCAGCTGACAATACAGAGACAGTTATTTATGCCATAAACAAGGGCTGTACCATTGTTACTCAGTTAGCACTATCCCAGGTGGCCCGTGTACTTGAAGATATGCTACGGGCGCGAGTTTAAGATGATCACATTAGCTCTACGGTTTAAAGCCCTGAACCCCTATAAACATCCATAGCACCGGGACTCGAACCCATAGTACCAAGCGCCATAATCAGGCCTGGCAATATAGTCTACTTTTTACATTATTTATCAATTACAATATGAACACACACATATATATGAAAAACACACATATATATATATATATGAAAAATAATTTAAAATGCAGATAAAGTTTTATTATGTGAATAAATATTTCATTCAGTATGGTTATAATAATAATAATATCAATTTAATATAATAAGTTGACTGTTTTTATTTATCTATGTTCATGTTTCAGTGAAATATATTAATCATATCTCAATTGTTTCCATTAAAAAATTTTAAGCTTCAACTCGTTGTATTGGTTCATTGAGATAGAAATGCCTGGAAATCATTTAGGTTTACAATTATTATTCAAGTCTCCTCGATTTTTAAAGTAGTTTTTGCTGGTTGGAATTAAACTCGGGTTGATTCTTCACTGGGTAACAAAAAAAGAAAAAGTGACAAATTTGAACGATGGAAAAAGATTGAATTTCGGCTATTCGTGAACCGAAAGTTCAATGACGTATGGAAATTTACCCTCTGATCGTCAAACGCATATCGTGCTCTGATGCAGATAACGGATCAAACAAAATAATATCTGATTCAGAGCGGGCAGGAAGAATTAAATGTTGATATTTCTTCGCTTGGAGATAAAAATTATATTGGCCAGCGAGAAACGCTAGTAAACAAATATTGAATTTATTTTTTATATAGAAATACAAATATTGAGCTAGAAAAATATGATATTCATTAGTTAAAAATTTAAGATTAAATGTTTTGCTCTTAAAAGTTCAATTTGCTCATATTTTAAGTTAATTAATAGTTTAAAAAAACCAAAAAACACGCTTTTAAAATCAAACTAAAAAGTAAAAAATAATTGTTAACATAAGTAAAATGACTGATTAATGTCACTATTCTAAAAGCGTTGCTCGATTAATCGTTATAATTTTCACTAGTTTCATTAAATGCAGAGTTAGTTTTAAAATGTCATACAAAGCCCACCACGCTTTTAGAACAGTGACATTCTTTTTCTCGTCAGTTTTTATTCTTAACTATTAACTCTAAAAGCGTGTTTTTATTTTTAAACTATTAATTTATTTTTACTTTTTAGTTTGATTAACTCTAAAAGCGTGTTTTTTTAATTTTTAAATTCGTTTATTTTTTACTTTTTAGTTGGATTAACTCTAAAAGCGTGATTTTTAGTTTTTAAACTATTAATTAATTTTTACTTTTTAGTTTGATTAACTTTAAAAAGCATGTTTTTAGTGTTTTTAAACTATAATATTTAAATGAGGTGTAATTGTAATTGTGAGTAAAACAAAGGCTAAATGCGAATATGTCGAGGCACCAGGATTCGAACAGGGAATCTCCTGAACCGTAGTCAGGCGCGTCATCCACTGTCCCACGTAGGTTTGAATCTCTTTACTGAATACTTTCATTCTACATGGGTTAAATTGCTCTTCATAAGTTAAAATAAAATCACTCATCCTGGCGATCCTAATCATGATGAGATAATAAACTTATCAAACTATTTTTAGTGTCGTTTGTCCTTCATAAGTCCACAACGTTTAAATTAAATCTGATCGTTTAAAGTAGGGCAAAATCGAGCCCAAAGAGTCAGTTACAAACAAACATTCAGGTGAAACTAATATAATAGCGTATTAAAAAGAATCAACTGTTTTCTTTCTGAAAGATGCCTGTAAATGTTTCTTTGCAGCTTAAATAGTGTATATGAGGAGAAACAGATCTCCAGGGAAAAAGTCAGTTACATACATACAAACATACAGGTGAAGCTAATAAAAGCGTATTAAAAAACACATCACAAATTTTTTGTTTAGTATCATTCTTATTTTAAAAAAATATAAAGTATGTTATGTTGTTGTTACTAATCCCCTGGAGCAGGAAAGCCTACACCAGGTCCAAAGAACCCTTTCGTCCCTTTGACGTCCATGGCCAATATGCTAAGGTTAATATGTATATATATTACATAATATTAATATATGAAATATATATATAATCACTTTTAGCGAGGAACCACGAGGGCTGAAAACTGACTAAGCCTTAAGACAACGCTCTACGGTTATATTAGACCGAGACCTATGGTTTAAAGTGGATTGTGAACCACTACAAACATTCGTGGCACCGCCGGGACTCGAACTCGAAACCTGGGGTACCGCGTGCCAGAGCGCTAAACATTCGGCCATTCAGGTTCCAAAGCGTGTTAATGTTTTGTATTAAAACGTGTGATTAATTTTCGTTCAAAATCAGTTTTTTTAACACATTACTACTAACAATTATAAGAACAATTAAATAAACTTTGAAAATTTTCTTCTATACAATACATTTAAAAAATGAAATTAAGAAAGAAGTTTCAAGTATTAAAAAAAAAAATCGTGGTGCATTTTTTTCTAAAAAGTTTAAAAGTAGGAAAATAATTTACTAATTTTTCATTTTTTAAAATTATATTATAAAAATATTAAATAATTAAAAAAAATATTTTAATAATTTAAATAAAAATATTTAATAATTTAAAATATTTTAACTTAAAAATATTATTTCTAAGTACGTTAATTGCCTTACGATGAATTAAAGTATTCATAATATCACACGTAAGACATAATACTTTATGTAGTAATAAAATAAATGGAATGAAAACTATCTAATTGCCATAATACAACATAAAATATTTTAAAGCAAATTTAATCGAAGTCTTTTAATTTTAAAGTTTTCCGAAAACATTAGATTTTTAATTAGGTATAAGATGACTTGTAAATTTGAGCACATGCTGAAAAAGTGCTACGCTCATGGCATTAACTCATTTGTGTTAGGTTAGGCAAGTATTTAATGACACCAAATTGTTATTTAAAAATAATAGTAAATTGGAGCATATGCTGAAAAAGTGCTACGCTCATGGCATTAACTCATTTGTGTTAGGTTAGGCAAGTATTTAATGACACCAAATTGTTATTTATGTAGCAACTTTTTGTACCAAATTCCACAAATTCTCTTATTTAAACTCAAAAGCAATATTAAACATTATTATTACTATCTTTACAGAATTTTACAGAAAATTTTTCCAATTTTGGCCATTATAACATATAAAATTAAGATATGAGAGCTTGGTGAGTCGTACGGTATTTTAAAAGGACAACAACTTTTTTTTTTTTTTTTTACAATGGTAGAAATAATTTCTAAGTTCTCGAGAGTTAGAAATAAAAAGATACCACTACTACTACACCATACCTCACCACATCACTGTGCCTAGACCCGAGTTGCTCCTTTACAATTTGGGAATGATGTGGGTAAAAGCCTGATTGGGCTCTGCGACGCTCTGCGGTCATACGAGACCGGAACCTATGGCTTAAAGTGGATTCCGAACCACTACAAACACCCATGGGACTACCGGAATTCGAACCCGAAACCTGTGATACCGGGAGCTAGAGTGCTAGCCAATCGGCCATCAATCTCGAAATACAATCTAAAAGTTACTACTACACCACACAACATCACTGTGCCTAGAGCTCAGTTACCCTTTAACAGTTTGGGAATAATGTCTGTGAGAAGAAGTCTGATTGGGATCTGTGACGCTCTACGGTCATATGAGACCGGGACCTACAGCATAAAGTGGATTCTGAACCCCTACAAACATTCATGGCACCGCCGGGATAGATAAGAGAACTATAATTTTATGCAAATGTTGTTAAATATTGTGATTTCTGAATGCATTGTTCTTTTACTTTTCTCTGACTTCGAAAGCGGCCTGATAGCCTAGCTCTCTGGTTGTTGGTACCACAGGCTTTCAGGTTCGAATCCTGGCGGTGGCATGGATGTTTGTTAGTGGTTCGGAATCCACTTTAAACTGTGGGTCCCGGTCTAATTAGCCCAAAGTGTGCAAAAAATGACCGTAGAATGAGACTTTGAAAAGTTGTTGATTAAATCTAAATCCTTCCTCTGTGAGAATCAAAACAAGTAATATAAAAAAGTTTTAAAGTCAATTCCTACTTTTTTTTTCACTATATTACAGAAAATCCTTTATAAATAATTTTTATTCATTTTTTTAAATTTATCTGGCGTCATCTATTGGTAGATATATGTAACTTAAATCTAAAAAAAAAAATAAAATTAATGAAAAAAATTTAATTACTGAATTAATATTTGAAAAAACTGTATTAACATCCAGTGTCATCCACTACAAGTTTAAAAAAAGTTCATTTGAACTTGAGTGGATGAATAAAAATATTTTATGAACGATTGAAAATTTTAACAGGATATATATATAGGGAGAGTGTGAACTAATAGTACTGATTTCACATTTTAACATCGAATCTTAATCAAGAGACGTCAACACTTAAAACTGATTACTGATTTTTTACACCACTGTAAATACGATCTCTATTTTCTTTTTAAATTTCAATATACCCGTAATTGTAAAAACATATAATAGTATAATTATATTAGTTCTTTGAAATCAGGGGTGGCCAACCCACGGCCCGCCTTGCATATTTTTCCGGCCCGTGTTACAAAGTATATTTGTTTTATAATGACCAAAGTAGTGAAAACCGATGTATTAAAAAATGCATTATGTGTGCAACTATATATTGAAAAATTAACTGTCGAAATGATGAGAAAAATGAACTTTGATTTTAAAATAATATTCTTGCGCAAACAAATATCTTACTAATAAAGTAATTATTTTTTAAAGATTACGTTTTTTATATTTTATTTTTAGTGTTATATATTTCTTTGCAATGTACGTCTAGCATCCTTATTATTATATTATCTATGTTTACATGTAAGAATAATAGTAAACCCAATAATAATAACTCATTATGTTTCGATTTTTCACTCCAAAAAAATGTCTACAGTGGGTCTAAATCTAATTAGTGGATATAGAATTTTATATGCGGCCCGAGGAGTTCTGATGCATTTCCAAAGTGGCCCGCAAGATCATTTGAGTTGGCCACCCCTGTTATCAATATTATTTTATATATAGATAAATTTATATAATATTCGATTTTCTGAGGATATCTTTATAACAACGAAATTTAAAAAAATGTGCATGTATGTCATACGTGTATAACACTTCGCATGACGAAATATTTTTGATCAACGCGCTAAAGCACATTAGGGCGAGAACTCGTAAAACTAATGATACCATTTACAGGATTAAAAATAAGACATTTCTTTATGTGGCCAGCCAAAATTGCATTATTCAGCAATATTGCAATTGTACTAATTGAATTTAAAGTTTTGAAATAGTTTAAAATATGCTTAATCACTCACTTTAATTAGAAGGTGAAGATGTTTTGAAATGAATTGCGTTTTTCAAAATGAACGAGGAACAAAAATATCAAGTACGTCATCCTCATAACTTTAAAATACACTCATGTCCATAAATTAAGGATAATGAAGTTCAGGCAAAGAAAGAGACAGAAGCAAAACAGACTTATTTGTAAAGTCTATTTATTAAACAAAAAGGTAAAGTAAAAAAGATGCTATATGTTTGACATAATTAATAAAATTTGCGATTTTTACTCCCTGGAGCAAATTTCAAATAAAAAGAACCTATTTACAAAAAACAGTATAACATGGTTAGTGGGATGGTTAATATGGAGTATGTCTCCCGGACGATGCAATACAGGCCTTACAACGCCTAGGCATGCTGAGTATCAAATTATCAATCTGATCTTGGGGAATATTACACCACTCATCAAGCAATGCCATCCGAAGTTCCGGTTGACAGGTGGGAGGGGTTGACGGGCTGCAATTCGTCGGCCAAGCATATCCCACACATGCTCTATTGGATTCAAGTCCGGTGAGTATGCTGGCCAATCCATATGGGTGATATCCTCCAATTGAAGGCATTCGTCTACAATGTTTGCACGGTGAGGATGGGCGTTGTCATCCATAAACAGAAATTCAGCACCCATCTCATCCTGAAACAAAAGTACATGTTGTTCAAGAATGACATCCCGATAGATGTGGCCTGTCATCGTTACACTCAGAACATGCAGGTCAGTTCTGGAACCAAGAATAATTCCTCCCCAAACGAGCCATCCTGCACCACCGTAACGGTGTCGTTCAATGGTGTTCTCTTGGGGGTAACAGGTACCTGCTGCTCTCCATATGAAAGTCCGGCGAGAATCAGACTGCAAACTAAACCTGGACTCGACGGAAAACATCACACAAGACCACTGTTGTGGTGTCCACAATGCATGCTCTCTACTCCAGGTTAATCGCAGGCGACAGTGAGTTGTGGTAAGTAGAACACATCTGACAGGCCTACGAGCATATAGACCAATGTGCCCTAAGCGTCTGTACACGGTCTGCCTTGAAACTGTCGTACCGGTAGCTGAAGAGAGCTGACGAGACAAGTCTGATGCTGTTCTCCGTCTGTTTCTTTTGGCAGTAACTGCTAAATACCGGTCCTCATTCAGCGTTGTAACTCGGGGGTTGCCAAAGCGACCTGATAACTATGCAGTTATTTCACTGAAAACTATGGCTTTTAAAGTGCTTGTGAACAATTTTACTTCTTTGTCACCATTCCTTATATACCCCTCTCTTACACTCTCGTCATTGTGACGTACTATCCGCGCCATCTGGTGGTTACCTGTAATTTGCATATTCTTCTTCAAGATGTGTGTGATAATTCTACAGGTGAAATTTTTATTTTAGAGTTCAATTTCTGTGTGATTCTGAATTATCCTTAATTTATGGACATGAGTGTATTACGTCAAATAAGTAGTATTTTTTTTATCAACACCAATTTTTTAAAAATATGTGACAGTTACAGTTCTAGTTAGATCGCTATAATCTTTTATTTCGTACTAATAATGACTCAGTCATTTATATATAACATCCTCATAATTTTTTTATTTTTCACAGAATAATTTTGATTACAAACTCATTGACGAATATTAAAATTTCAGATGCTTTGATGTACGAATAGATGCACCATTTGATAAAATGACTCAAATAACGTTTGAGCAATCATAAATATAAAAAATGAAAAATTTTTTAACGTTTAATCAATGGGGACTGGTGGTAGAATGACTAGCGCTCGGTGTCAAAATGCTTAAGGTTCGAGACCCGGCGGTGCCATGGATGTTTGTATTTCAGAATCCACTTTAAACCGTATGTCACGGTTTAATATGACTGTTGGGCGTAGGGTGGACAACCCTACCCCGTAAAAAGAACACATCTACTGTCTAGAAATCTGCCAGTAGGCAGACGGCCTTGGTCTTCCTAGGCTCTTGCGCCACTGATGATGATGATTAGGAAGAAAGCTCATTTGAAATTTCACCCATAGTGGGGACTGGGACCTATAGTTTAAAGTGGATTTCGAACCACTACAAACATCCACGGCACCACCGGGACTCGAACCCGAAACCTGTGGCAAAGTATAAAATTATTGAGGACAATAGTTTAATTTAAAAAAATTAAATTAATCAAAACTTATTTAAATTTGACTGTTGTTTTGAATTTATAGTATAAAATAACTTATTACATGCTTGTATATAATTAAAACATTTGATATAATAAGGTGCTGAAACTTATGAAACATTTACTTTTATTATTTAAGTTTAGTTTCTAATTGGAACTTTAAATTCTTGTATTAAATAGTGTTTATTGGGTTCATTTAATTATTTAATATTTCCAGTCGTTAAATTAATATCCACATATCTTCTTCATTAACGCAATAGCCTCATATAGTGGGCCCAAGCCGTTTGCCTATTGACAGAATTTGAGACAGGCAATGATTTCTTTATACGGGGTAGGGGTGTCAGCCCTATGTTCTACAGTCATATTAGATCGAGGCCTACGGCTTAAAGTGGATTCCGAACACTACAAATATCCATGGCACCTCGAGGACTCGAACCCGAAGCCTATGGACACCGAGCGCTAGTCACTCGGGCATCGTATCGTAGGCATGAGGCCCCAATATAACTCATGTATATATTTAAAAATTTATTATTATAATTCTCTGCCATTAAAAGGAATACAGCAGACATTACTTGATAAATGATTATTGAAATATATACGGTGAAATATATGTTTTGTAAATGGTAATAAATAAAGCATTTGGGCTTCCATATGTAAACACAAGTATAAATGTAAACCAAATATTCAAGTAATATATAATGCATTTGGTAAAACATTTTATTAAGCAAGTTAAATGTATTAAATTTTATATCCTCTTTACTACACAATACATATTTGTTTAATACTTGCCATAAAACAGAAATAAAAGACAAACAGATGATATGGAAACAAAGCTGTTAAGTTTAAATAGCTGAAAATTTTTCGGAAATTTTTCATTTAAAAATACTTTTGGTAAAAGAATTAAACACACACTCATTACTGTACTTAAAAAAATTTCGTAATAGTTCAAACATTGAAAAAAAAAAAGTTTCTTGTTGAAATATATATTTCAAATGTTTTACATCTGCTAGCGAAATTGTTTATTTATTTCTATTATACTATTGTGTCCAAAAAATAAGACCAATTTTCAAGTTAAAATTCCGGTCCTTAAGGAATTTCAATTTTTTTTTCTTTTTAGGTTGCTGGCACTGTTCTTAACATCTGTGTGAAATGTGACGTCAAAATATTCATTAGTGTTCGAGTTACGCTTGGTTTCGTGAAACACTAAAACTGATTCCGGCAATTTTGAAACGTCAAAATTAATTGTGCAAAGAACTTGCATTCAATTTTGTTTGCGGAAAAGTATAGAATGTTGCAGAAGGCCTTCGGTGAGCATTCCTATATCGGAAAGAAATGTTTAGAAGTGGTATAAACAGTTCAAAGAAGGCAGAAAAACGCGTTGAAGACGAAGAGCCCTCTGGTCGACCATCCACCTCAACCGACGAAGCTCACGTCCAAAAAATTAAAGATTTGTTGCTTGCTAACTGTCGATTTGCACTTTGAAAAAAAAAATAATAATGGTCTTATTTTTTTTTTGGGCACAGTAGTATAAATATAAACCAAATATTCACATAATATGTATTGTTAAAACATTTCACTAAACAATTTAAATGTATTAAATTTTATGCCCTCTTTACTACACAAAATACACTCATGTCCATAAATTAAGGATAATTCAGAATCACACAGAAATTGAACTCTAAAATAAAAATTTCACCTCTAGAATTATCACACACATCTTGAAGAAGAATATGCAAATTACAGGAAACCACCAAATGGCGCGGATAGTACGTCACAATGACGAGAGTGTAAGAGAGGGGTATATAAGGAATGGTGGCAAAGAAGTAAAATTGTTCACAAGCGCTTTAAAAGCCTTTCAGTGCAATAACCGCATAGTTATGGCACAAAGGAAGCATTTGGATGATTTTTTACGTGGTAGAATTATCGGACGACTGGAATGTGGACGTACCCAGCTGGAAGTATCCGAGGAACTGGGAATCGCCCAGAGTGTCATCTCCAGGCTTTGGCAACGATTCCAAGATGATGGTAATGTGAGTAGATGTTACAGCACAGGTCGCCCCCGAGTTACAACGCCGAATGAGGACCGGTATTTAGCAGTTACTGCCAAAAGAAACAGACGGAGCACAGCATCAGACCTGTCTCGTCAGCTCTCTTCAGCTACCGGTACGACAGTTTCAAGGCAGACCGTGTACAGACGCTTAGGACACATTGGTCTATATGCTCGTAGGTCTGTCAGATGTGTTTCTCTTACCGCAACTCGCTGTCGCCTGCGATCAACCTGGAGTAGAGAGCATGCATTGTGGACACCGCAACAGTGGTCTTGTGTGATGTTTTCCGACGAGTCTAGGTTTAGTTTGCAGTCTGATTCTCGCCGGACTTTCATATGGAGAGCGCCAGGTACCCGTTACCACCAAGAGAACACCATTGAGCGACACCGTTACGGTGGTGCAGGATTGCTCGTTTGGGGAGGAATAATTCTTGGTTCTAGAACTGACCTGCATGTTCAGAGTGTAACGATGACAGGCCACATCTATCGGGATGTCATTCTGGAACAACATGTACTTTTTGTTTCTCAGGGTGAGATGGGTGCTGAATTTCTGTTTATGGATGACAACGCCCATCCTCACCTTGCAAACATTGTAGACGAATTTCAATTGGAGGATATCACCCGTATGGATTGGCCAGCATACTCACCGGACTTGAATCAATAGAGCATGTGTGGGATATGCTTGGCCGACGAATAAACCCGTCAACCCCCTCCCACCTGTCAACCGGAACTTCGGGGCATTGCTAGACGAGTGGTGTAATATTCCCCAAGATCAGATTGATAATTTGATACTCAGCATGCCTAGGCGTTGTAAGGCCTGTATTGCATCGTCCGGGAGACATACTCCATATTAACCATCCTACTAACCATGTTATTCTGTTTTTTGTAGATAGGTTCTTTTTGAAATTTGCTCCAGGAGTAAAAATCGCAATTTTTATTAATTATGTCAAACATATAGCATCTTTTTTGCTCTTTACCTTTTGTTTAATAAATAGACTTTACAAATAAGTCAAATTTGTTTTGCTTCTGTCTCTTTCTTTGCCTGAACTTCATTATCCTTAATTTATGGACATGAGTGTATATTTGTTTAATACTTGTCATAACTATAAAACTGGAATAAAAGACAAACAGATGATATGGAAACAAAGCTATTAAGTTTAAATAGCTTAAAAATTTTCGGAACTTTCTCATGTAAGAATACTTTTGGTAAAAAAAATAATAAATAAATATTCTTTACTCAGTTAAAAAGTTTTTGATAGATTAAACATTGAAAAAAAGTTTCTTGTTGAAATATATATTTCAAATGTTTTGCACATGATAGCGAAATTATTTATTCATTTCTATTACAGAGGGCCTGATGGCCGAGTGACTAGCGCTCTGGCGAACCCAAAACAAAATTATTTTTAAAAAAATATACTTACCCAACTTCAAATAAATATGTATACTAAAAATATATATATTATATTTGTATTGATCGAAGAGGATTGTGTTTAGTGTGGATTTTCAATAACACAGAATCTTTTTGTCAGCTATTTAATTAGATATTCAAATAAATAGCAGTGTATATTTATCATATCAGCTTAGACGCTCGATAACACAGGTTTCAGGTTGCTGAAATATTATATTACAATTAATAAGAAAATACTTTCTTACAAATGCATTTTGAGATAAGTTTGATTAATAATTCTTCCAAAGAATTAAAGAACCAACCAGAGAAAACTTCTTAATAAAATAACAGAGTTATCCTCATATTCCGTAAAAGTAAGTTTCAAATAAAATTGCAGAAAATTGCAAATAATAGAAAAATCTAATCCAATGCATAAGATTATCAATTTCTACTATTAACTCACACTCTCCCTATATAAGCGACTATAAAAACGACTTAATGTTAATGAATTAGTTGTAACTTTTACAGAAAACTATAAAATTATTATAATTATAAAAAAAAAAATTAAGACAGAAATTTATTAAGCAGTTTATAACAAATATTTACACCCATTAATTTATTTAGAACAAGTCTTCATTCATTAGCACAACGCCAGTAGGAAGATAATTTCAATAAAATCTAAAATTCATATCATCATCAGTGGCGCAACAACCCTATGGTGGGCCAATAGCCGTCTGCCTACTTTCAGATTTCGAAACAGGAGATGTCTTCTTTTTACGGGAAGTAAGGTTATCAGCCAAACGCCCATCACTCTACAGTCATATTAGACTGGGACCCATGATTTAAAGTGGATTGCGAACCACCAAAAACATCCATAGCACCACCGGGACTCGAACCAGAAACCTGTGGCAAAGTATAAAATTACTGAGGACAATAGTTTAGTTGAAACAATTCAGTTAATCAAGACTTATTAGAATTTGACTGTTGTTTTGAATTTATAGTATAAAATTACTTATTACATGCATGTATATAATTAAAATATTTAATATAATGAGGTGCTGAAACTTCTGAAACATTTACTTTTATTATTTAATTTTAATTTCAAATTGGAACTTTAAATTCGTGTATTAAATAGTGTTTAATTTTATTGGGTTCATTTAATTATTTAATATTTCCAGTCGTTAAATTAATATCCACATGTCTTCTTCATTGGCGCGATAGCCTCATGGTGGGCCAAGGCCGTTTGCCTATTTGAATTCTTCCAAAGAATTAAAGAATTAACCAGAGAAACTTCTTAATAAACTGACAGAGTTATTCTCATATTCCGTACAAGTAAGTTTCAAATAAAATTGCAGAAAATTGCAAATAATAGAAATGAAATATTTAAAAAGAAAAAGAAAAATCTAATCCAATGCATAAGATTATGAATTCCTTCTATTAGCTCACACTCTCCCTATATATATCTTGTTCAAATTTTCAATCGTTCATAAAATTACTTCTTATTCATCCACTCAAGTTCAAATACATTTTTTTAACTTGTAGTGGATGACACTGGATGTTAATACAGTTTTTTTTTTCAAATATTAATTCACTCATTAAATTTAATTAACTAATTTTAGTTTTTGTTTAGATTTAAGTTGCATATATCTACCAATAGATGGCGCCAGATGTAAGAGAAAAATTTCAACTTTATTTATAAAGGATTTTTCTGCAATATAGTGAAAAAAATAGGAATTAACTTTAATTTTTTTTTTTTTTTTATATATTACTTGTTTAACTGAAAGTCACAGTCTTTCATTGTCAGATCGAGAACTTTTCACCTTATTCTCGTATGTAAATATTGTATCAAATATTTCAAATATATATAAATTTTTACTCTTTTTCATTAAAATCGTTCAAATTCATTCTTTTAAAAAAAAATTTTTTTTTTTAAATATCAAATTTTTAAGTAAAATCAAGTTTCATTAAGAACGCTGTGAACTATGCTTGTCTACAACACACAATTGCAACTTTTTGAAGGCATATGTAACATATGTAAATAGATTATTCATATAGCGTTCAACTCATTAGAATAAGAAAATTTTGAAATGCAATATTTGGAATATATTAAACATTACATGTATTTATTGACAAAAATGTATGATTTTTAAGTAAAAATTAGTCACTGCTTGGTTTACACTACAACTTATGAAGCTTCAAATGAATTTTTATAAAATATACAATATTTTAATATAATCAGTGTTTGAAGAGAAAACTTGTATAGCGTAATAACAAATAGTGGAGGTGTAACATTAATAAGTTATTTTTCTTTTGTATTGACTTAAAAAAAATTGTATCTGAGCGGAATCTGGCAGTCTGCTGGAAATGAGTGATATACAATCCGACTTATGAAAGAGATTGAACAATGTGCGAAAGAATAAGAGGGGAAAGCTCATCCAGCGTGACTGAGGATAGATTAGAGTATATCTAGAAAGCTGATTACAGTAATTATATTGTAAATGTGTAATTATAAATAGTGTGTGTGTGCAAATTAAGGAAAAACTAACAGCCTGTTTTCTTAAATTCCTTGAAGCACGCACATACATACGTACGCACACATTCTTACATAAGCACGAACGTGCACACATACATTCATACGTATGTACGGCCGGACGGACGCACATACGCACGTACGAACCGACGAACGCACATTCATTCGTACGCAGGGACGGATGCACGTACGGACAGAAGCACATACGTACGCCGCACGGACGGAAAGCACATACATTCGTACATACATAAGGATCCGTGCATCCGTACGAACATATGTACGTATGTGTGTCCGTCCATCTGTATGCTTCCGTCCGTCCATATGTGTGTGTGTGTGTGTGTGTGTGTGTGTGCGTGTGAGTACGTACGTGTGTGTGTGAGTATGTGCGTGTGTGTGTGTGAGTACGTACGTATGTGTGTGTGTGCGTACGTACGTACGTATATATGTGTGCGTATATGCACGTGCGTGCGTATGTATGTATGTGCATCCGTACTTTATGTACGTATGTGCGTCTGTCCGTCTTTATGCGTCCGTACGTCAGTATGTGTGTGTGTGTGAGTACGTACGTGTGTGTGTGAGTACGTATATGTGTGTGCGTATGTATGTATGTACACTCAAGAGCCAAAACATTATGACCACCCCTAAATTTTGCAATGAACTCGCCTGGATGACGTTGAAGGCACGTGATCAGGGGGAAGTGGTATTTAACTGGTATTAAATGGTGGTATTAATCCATGCCAAGGCGGGTTGAAGCTGTGTTGCGCGCCAAAGGTGGGCCAACTCGTTATTAACAGGTGGTCATAATGTTTTGCCTCTTGAGTGTATGTATGTAAGTGCGTACGTACGTATGTGCTTCCGTCCGTCGTACGTACGTATGAGCGTCCGTCTGTCCTTGCGTACGTATGTGCGTCCGTCCGTCCGTCTGTCCGTACGTACGTGCGTGCGTCCGTACGTGTGTGGGTCCGTCCGTGCGTACTGTCTAAATGTTTGCCAGCTGCATTAGAAAAGAAAATTCTGTTATAGAGTAAAGCAGAGAATTTGATGAATCGCAATAAATGGTGTTTAGAAAACTTTTACAACCAGCCCATTCGATGAAAATAAAGGTAATTCCTTATTTCCAATTTTATTTTCTTTTAATATTCCCCTTTACTTTGAAACAGGGAAATAAATTATGAAAAATATAGATGTTGTGTACTTAAATTACGAAATTCTTACTTCGTGTTTATTCTGGTTATTGTACTTGCTTTTAATTTAATTTTTTTCCTTAATTTCATCAAAGAGCACTTAAAATTCGTCAGAGCACTTAAAATTCGTCAAAAAAAAGAGTTTTGAATTGCAAGGCTAAAGCCGGATTTTAACTTATTTAATAATGCATTGAACAACGATAAAGCTAGAGGAAATTTGACGACAAATACAAAATTCGTTTCAAGTTTTTCTAAAAAATAAGAAGTAAATTCTATTCATTTTGATAAAATTGATGTAGAAAATTACTTTTAAAAATTTTATCACGGGAAATCCCAAAATTAAGAGTAAGGATTCACCATGCATTCTCACAACAAACTATGACCTTGAATTCAAGGTTAATAGATTTTTCATTCAAGGACGGGTTGACTTTTTACCATGGACTTTGGTTTTGAACGTTTTCTTGTCCCCTCACCTGTTCGACCTTGGAGAGAGGAAAAACGGACTGGACAGTTGAGTGCAGAATTCCATGCAGTACGGAGGGTATACAGAGACCCTTAAGCAAACTGGCTTTTAAGATGATTTTGTAAATCAGGGGTGGTCAACCCTCAGGCCGCATGCGGCCCACCTTGAAAATTTTTGCGACTCGTGAGATTTAATACACTTTTAGAAAATATATTTATTTTATAATGGCCAAAGTAGTGGAAACCAATATGTTAAAAAAGTACATTATTCGTACATCCATATATTCAAATATTAATTTTGATTTTTATAATAATATTCTTGCTCAAACAAATATCACTAGTAAAATTAATCTTTTTTAATTTTATATATATATATATATTATATATTTTTTTTATATTTCTTTTTTTTAGTGTTATATGTTTCTTTTTACAATGTGAGTTTAGTATCATTATTGTTATATTATCTATGTTTACATGTAAGAATAATAGTAAACACAATAATAATAAATAATTATATTTCAATTTATCACTCCAAATAATGTCTATAGTGTGTCTAAATCTAATATGGGGATATATAATTTTATATGCGGCCCGCGGAGTTAGGATGCATTTCCAAAAAGGCCAGCAAGATCATTTGGGTTGGCCACCCCTGTTGTAATTATTTGTGACATAATTGTGTTATATGTTGCAATTTTACACTGCTGTCTTTGCAATTTCAATAAATATGGCACCTAAACATTGCCTTTTATTTTGAGAAATGATTTAATTAGTATCCATGAACAAAACTCTGAAGCAAGACCACATTCATATCCAGCCCAAACTTTTACTTTAGTCATTCAGTAAATTGCAATGAGTAACATTTTTCGTTTGGTGGGAAAATTTTTTTCTTTTATTCACTATTAAATGTTAAATATCAGCAATAATAATGTTTTCAGCATCAAAATAACATTTCTTTTTTTTTTTATTTGTGTATTGTAAAATGTGATAACGATAGAATCAATAATAGTATTGGAATTTTGAATCAAATGCTTGAATAAAAGATATATAACTTATCTCTAGGAATTTTAAATTCCTATCCTCTTTTTTCTCTCCCATAAATATTGCCGGCCCGGTGGCCAAGCGGCTAGAGCTCTGGCCTTTGGTATGACAGACTTCAAGTTCAAATCCTGGCGTTGACATGGATGTTTTTGAGTGGTTCGGAATCACGTTAAACTGTAGGACCCGGTCTTTTTAGCCATTGGGAGTACAAGCTCACTGTAGAGCGACAAGCCAAGCCAAACCCGTAAAAAATTTTTTTGTAGTTTACGAAGGCTAAGTACTTTGATTTGAAGTCATTTACCCCTACATTGACAGAAACCAACGACATTCAGGAGACAATGCATTACACGATGGGTCACAGAGGGCTATCTACAATGCACTCACATTTTGCTTGCACAATTTAGAACCCCTTAAATATACACTCAAGAGCCAAAACATTATGACCACCCCTACATTTTGCAATGAACTCGCCTGGATGACGTGGAAGGCACGTGATCAGGGGAAGTGGTATTTAACTGGTGTTAAGTGGTGGTATTAATCCGTGCCAAGGCGGGTTGAGCTGTGTTGCGCCCAAAGGTGGGCCAACTCGTTATTGACAGGTGGCCATAATGTTTTGGCTCTTGAGTGTAGCATTTGGCTGGATTCGCAATCTTTTTCCTCGTTTCTTTTAGAGCAGGGGTGGCCAACCCGCATGCGGCCCACCTTGAATATTTTTCCGGCCCGTGAAATTTATCACACTTTTACAAAATATATTAATTTTATAATGGCCAAAGTAGTGGAAACCAATGTGTTAAAAAAAAGTACATTATGTGCACATCCATATATTCAAAAATTAATTGCCGAAATGATGAGAAAAAATGAACTTTGATTTTAAAATAATATTCTTGCGAATGCATGACAAATATTGAATGTTTTATTTATATAGTTCACAGTTAGTATTTCGTTCTTTCGTTCACAGTTATTATAGAGTTCACAGATATGAGTTCGCAGAATAATTAAAATCAAGACTATTTGACGGCTTTATACCCTCATATATGTGGTTGCATATATATACATTCTTCGCACTTTTATAGCATTATATATTGTCTTGGCACTTTTTATTAATTGTTTTGAAGGTTATTCTTTAAGACTAAGGGATAGTGACAACTTTCACAGTCTAGAAACATTACTGGCTATCTCCCAAGATCGATTCCACTTTATAATGCAACAATAAAATGAAGTAAAATAAATAACATGAAGTAAAAACCCACACGACTATCCATTATCTTACCCACTCCCACTTGAATTTCGATTACATTTTGCATATCCTCCGTATTCTTACAAGTTTGCCACTCACAGATATATATATATTGTTGTTCTAATGCATCTAGCAATACAGAGACAGTTAATCTTAATACACCGTAGGCAGTTAATACAATGGCCGAGTGGCTAGCGTTCTGGCGCTCGAAACCACAGGTTTCGGGTTCGAGTCCCGGCGGTGCCATAGAGGTTTGTAGTGGTTCGGAATCCAGTTTAAACCGTAGGTCCTGGTCTAACACGATCGTAGAGCGTTGTGGAGAGGTGACATATTAAAAATAAGGAAAAACTAACTGTTCGTATATATAGTGATTAAGGGATTATAGTCCTTGTTGCTTCACATCCCCGTATACCACTTCATTCTTCAATAGTCAATACACCGTAGCATGCTATAAGCAAGGGCTGCACCGACGTTACTCATTTAGCACTACACAGGGGGCACGTGTAGCTTGAAGATTTGCTACGGACGCGAGTAATATTACCACCACAACGCTCTACGATCCTATTAGACCGGGACCTACGGTTTAAAGTGGATTCGAACTACTACAAACATCCATGCTACCACCAGGATTCGAACCTGAAGCTTGTGGACTTCCGGATTACGGTCTTCCACTTGGCTTTCATCTAAATTTTACATATACTCTGTATTCTTGCAAGCTTCCTATGCGCACAGATATATGAAAGATCGATTCCATTCTTTAATACACCAATGCCAATAAAATGAAGTAAGACTCACGACTTTCCATTAGCTTATTGACTCCTACTCGGCTTTCATTTGAATTTTGCATATACTCTGTATTCTTGTAAGTTTGTCCCACCAAGGAAGATCGATTTCATCCTGTAATACACCAACATCAAATGAAGTAAAAAGACTCACGACCCTCATTAGCTTACCGATTATATTCTGTATTCTTGAACGTTTGTTATGTACACTATATATATATATATGGACGGACGGATATGGATATATATGGCTGACAGACGGATGGATGGATGGATGGACGGACGGGCTGATGGATGGGATGGATGAATGGACGGACCGATGATGGATGGACGGATGGATGGATGGACGGATGGACGGATGGATGGACGGATGGACAGAATGTATGGACGGATCGATGGATGGATGGAAAGAACGGACGGATGGATGGATGGAAAGACGGACGGATAGATTGACGTACGGACGGAAGGACAGACGGATGGATGGATAAATGGACAAATGAACAGACGGATGGATGGGCGGACGGATAGAAGGCTGGATGGACGGATGGATATAGCAATGTGCAACCGAATGCCAAGTGCCAACTGGATAAATAGTCAAAGTCTTTTTACTTCATTTTATTAAAATGGGGTTTAAAAATCAAAGGGTTTGTCACGGGAGGCATGAACGGGAAAAAAGCGAACAATATGTCAGAAGACGGCGAATGTAGTCTGACAATAAATTAGTGATTTTCTTACAGTGAAGTGAAGAAATCGAGAGTCCACAAAAAAATATGTTAAGTCAACCCTTTTACAAGAAAGGGCAAGAGGCAGGCAGTTGTTATGAGAAAACATTACAAAGGATTAATGTAACAACTGAATTTATGTGTAAGGTGGAAACCAAACGAAACGCAATGGATGTTACTATATAGTATTACAGAATATTGAATATTACCTCCTTTCAAAAGAGAAGAGGACTGCAATGCTTGTCGCATATTTATAAGCAACACCACAATACAAAAATATGGTTTACATTACGTTATATTTCATACAATAAAATATAGAACAGTGGTTCAGTCATCAAAAACAAGACAGCGTATTTCAAAAAATAAAACATCATTCAAATTAATCATGTGCCCACAATGATAAAGCAAATCAGGGCAAAAGAAATATCAGATTATTGGAGTTCTCTGTGGAATCATCTTCTATATCTCCACTGCAAAAAAAAAAAAAATTTAATGAAAAAAATAAGTAAAAAAAATGAGTGAATATTTTACTCCCTGGTGCATAAAAAAAGTGACAGGCAGCATTGGTGGGTAGTAGAGAAGGGATGGCCAATTCAAATGATCCTGCGGACCACTTTGGAAATGCATTACTAGTATTCCGTGAGCCGCATATAAAATTATATATTACCATATTAGATTTGGAACCAATATAGACATTTTTTTGGAGTGAAAAATTGAAACATAGTGAGTTATTTTATTGTGTTTACTATTATTCTTACATGTAAACATAGATAATATTGTAATAATAATGATACTAAACGTACATTGTAAAGAAATATATAAATAAAAATGAAATATAACAAATATATAAATATAAACGAAATAAGAAAAATGAAATCATTAAAAAATATTTATTTTACTAGTGCGATATTTATTCTCCACTCTTTCACTTTGCTTTTGCAAATCTATCTCAATTTGGGTGTTTGCACATCGTCATGGGTGTTGCAGGTTAGCGTCCGTTATGTTTGAGCGTGTTTGGCCAATTTCAAAAAAAAAAAAAGATTCGCAGGTGTAAATAGAACCAAAAGTGCTAACAACTTTTTGTTCCAGATTTCTCAAATTGGAAAATTTCTCTTTTGTGATGTAAGTGTTATTAAAATCTAACTGTAAAGTTGAACACATTACTGTGAATTCATAAATAAAACAGGCAATATCTGTCATATATTCGTCAAAATATTATTTTAAAATCAAAAGTTATTTTTTTCTCATCATTTCGACAGTTCATTTTTGAATATAGGGCTGCACACATAATGTATTTTTTTAATGATTTGTTTTTCACTACAAAGCATTGGCTATTATAAAATAACTATATTTTGTAAAAGTCTGATAAATCTCACGGGTCGGAAAAATGTTCAAGGCGGGCCGCGGGTTGGCCACCTCTGACTTATAGTTTAGCTTGAACTACTGAGCTTTCATATAATTAAGATTTAAGGTTATTTTGTAGAGATGTAAAATTATTTTGTTAAGATTTAAGAGTTTATTTTGATTTATTTTGACGGTTAAGATTTATTTTGTTGAGCGTACCCCTCCAAGACAAAATCTAAGATGCCCATCTTTATACCTTTAAGTATATGTACTCGTATGTGTATTAATTAATTTCTCTATGTTTTGTCCTATTAACCACATATTGCGGAGTTTCCCATCAATAATTCAAACATTTCTACACTATTTAACGTCATAAAGAGTCACATGGCTGGAATTTATCTGTATAATCCCGTTGCACTACTGAATTTTCAACTACTGATTTTTAAAACAGAAGGATTGTATTTGTAATTACAATTATTGCAAATTAATTACAATTATTTACAATTTACTTGCAATTAATTGCATTTATTGTATTTGTAAAGGAGAATGAATTTTGATTCGTCCATAGTATTGGAATACTTTGCTACTCTTGTTTAGACTTAGATCCAGTCAGATAGTATGTAGAAATAGCAAGGTTATTATACACTGAAGTGACAAAAGTCATGGGATACCTCTTAATATCGTGTCGGCCCTCCTTTCGCCGACGAAGTGCAGCAACTCGACGTGTCATGGACTCAACAAGTCGTTGGAAGTCTTCTGCAGGAATATTGAACCATGCTGTCTCGATAGACGTCCATAATTGTGAAAGCGTTGATGGTGCAGGATTTTGGGCACGAACAGACCTCTCGATGATGTCCCATAAATGCTCGATGGGATTCATGTCGGGCGATCTAGGTGGCCAGATCATCCGTTGGAATTGTCCAGAATGTTCTTCAAACCAATCGCGAACAGTTGTGGCCCGGTGACATGGCGCATTGTCATCCATAAAAATCCCATCGTTGTTTGGGTCCATGAAGTCCATGAATGGCTGCAAGTGATCTCAAGTAGCTGAACATAAGCATTTCCAGTCAATGTTCGGTCCAGTCGCACCAGAGGACCAAGTCCATGCCATGAAAAAACAGCCCACACCATTACGGAGCCACCACCAGCTTGAACAGTACCTTGCTGACAGTTTGGGTCCATGGCTTCGTGGGGTCTGCGCCACACTCGAACCCTACCATCAGCTCTTACCAACTGAAATCGTGACTCATCGGACCAGGCCACGGTTTTCCATTCATCTAGGGACCAACCGATATGCTCACGTGCCCACGAGAGTCGCTGCAAGCGATGTCGTTCTGTCAGTAAAGGCACTCGAGTCGGTCTTCTGCTGGAATAGCCCAAGAAAGCCAAATTTCTCCGCACAGTTCTAACAGACAAGTCCCTTGTACGTCCCACATTGATTTCTGCGGTTATTTGACACAGTGTTGCTTGTCTGTTAGAATTTACGACTCTTTGCAGACGTCGCCGGTCCCGGTCGTTAAGTGCAGGCGGTCGACCACTGCGCTGTCCATGGTGGGATGTTAGGCCTGAAATGTCATACTCTCGGCACACTCTTTACACAGTGGATCTGGGAATGTTGAATTCCCTAACGATTTCCGAAATGGCATGACCCATGCGTCTAGCTCCAACTAACATTCCGCGTTCAAAGTCTGTTAATTCCCGTCGTGCGGTCATCATCACGTCGAAACCTCTTCACATGAATAACTTGAACAGAAATGAAAGCTCTGCGAAAGCACTACGCATTTATACCTGTGCTACGCGATGCTACTGCCATCTGAAAATTTGCATATTGCTATCCCATGACTTTTGTCACTTCAGTGTATTCTAAGGATAGGTATTCCTGGATAAAGATATCTTTGGAATAATATAATTAAATTTTATGGCCTTTTCTCAAATTTCCTAGAAATATTTTTATATGGTTTTTGTATATATTTTCTTTTTTGACAAGCGCTTCGCAGTATTTGCTGTTTACCCTTTGATATTTGTATATGTCTAGTGATTTTCATGTTCTTTGCTAAACCTTATGCTCTCTTCATATCTTCATATTTCATTTTCAATTCGAAGAACACTGTTATTGCTTTTTTATAAATCTTATTGTGCTTCTGGAAAGTTCCTCGTCTATTCTCTTCTTGATTTTGGTGGGGGCGAACTAGGCAGCCCGTGAAAATGTATCTACAGCTAAAAAATATATATATAATTATTCAATATTTTAAATAAATGATTCGATATATTCAACTTGTACTTTTTATAATATATATCTACAATAGTACTAATATAATATATATATGAAAAAATAATTTACTAAAAAAAAAAAAACCTTCGTTACGAGAAAAACAACGATAGAAGTAAACGACAGCTGCTATATCAGATAACTACGAAAGTACTTCTAAAGTCAATAATCATTTAGCGAATTGAGTGTTTAAGAGTTTGTTTTCATTCTTTTTTTTTAATAAAACTTTTGTATTACTTTGCTAGCTGTGTTACCTTTACCTGATATAGCATATTGGTTTGATTATATTTAGTGTGTTAGTGTTTTGGTTCTCTGAATTGACATCAATGTATTCTTTGTTTTGAATACATTGTATTATATTACATGTATTGTACGACGTCTGAATTCAATGTTTTAATGATTTTCAGTTTTATCCTTTTTGTTTTCCATTTTTTTTAAAGATAAATTCGAAATTATAAATTTTCATTGTTATTTCATTTTATTTCTACAGTCGTAAATATAAGTTTTAATAACTTTTTTGGAGAACAAAATTGAATTCAATTTAACCAATCCAATTGTAACAGATGCAACTTTCTGTTGTTGTTGTTCTCACTAATCCTTAGTCTCAAAGTAAAACAGACTGATTTAACAACTGCTTCAATTTTAATAAGCCTAGACAAGGGCAAGAAATTTAATGATTGCTTTTTCACTAAAACATCCACCCAAATGAAAATTGTTTTACTGCAAAAAAAAAAAAAAAAAAAAAAACTCATTTAAGTAACAAACAAAAAAATATATTATCAAAAAAGTGAGTATGTTTCTCTTGCTTAGGAAAAATTAGGTCATTTAATTAATTAAATTTTGTAATACTCCATGTCTAATAATTGTCATTTTGACATAAGGTTCCCAGAGCAAGACGAAAAAAAAAAAAAAAAAAAAACGCTTCTGAATCTGAGAATTCTACTACCATTTGCAGCAGGTTTTTCCACACTTTGTGTAGTCCTTCACTCTCAAGGTCAGAAATAAAAGGGCAAGCGCGCTCATTGACACCGCCAGTTGAAGTTGCAATATCAGCCAAAAAAAAATAATAATAATAATAATAAATCAGTTCAAAGTACATCCGCTTAAAAAAATAAACAGTCAATCACGCATTATTCGCGGAGGTGTTTGATTTGGTTTGTCACTCTACGGTCACCTTGTGCACGCGAGGGCTAAACAGACCGGGACCTACAGCTTAAAGTGGATTCCGAACCACTCGCGAACATCCACCGCCAGGATTCGAACCTGAAGCCTGGGATACCAAAAAGGCCAGAGCACTTGGCCACCAGGCCGTAGGAAAGTTTGGGGAGAACCCAAGAAAAAAAATACGGGGAATTTTCTGTTTCATTAGCTTCCTAGTTGCCCTCCTGTGTTATTAGATTGGGAAAGAAGTAGGAACCAAGAATCGACAGAAACATAGAATTCTCGGTCTTTATATCATTTTATGATTTCTCCTTGTAAAGAAGTACAAGTTGAAGAAATGGTTTCGAACTGGGTTCGATTCCCATCATAATTTTCGAAAGAAGGATTTTCATCATCAACATCATCATCAGTGATGCAACAGCCCCAGAGTGGGCCAAGGCCATCTGCCTACTGGCAAATTTCTGGACAGGAGATGTTTTTTAACGCGGTAGGGTTGTTAGCCCTACGTCCGACACTCTACATTCACATTGGATTGGGACCTACGGTTTAAAGTGGATTCCGAACCACTACAAACATCCGTGGCACCGCCGGAACTCGAACATGAAACCTATAGCTCTGAGAACCAGTCACTCGTCCATGAGGACTGGATAGATTTATCGTTGAAATACATTATCAACCAATACATTTAATAACAGACTGATTTAACAACTGCTTCAATTTTAATAAGCCTAGACAAGGGCAAGAAATTTAATTATTGTTTTTTTCACTAAAACACCCACCCAAATGAAAATTGTTTTACTGCAAAAAGAGTGTGTTTAAATGACAAACATACAAAAAAATTATTTAAAAAGGGAACATATTTCCCTTGTTTGAGAAAAAAATTAAGTCACTTAAGTAAATTTTATAATTTTTAGAAATCACTTAAAAGTACACCATGTGTAATAATTGTCATTTTGACAGAAGGTTCCTAGAGGAAGAGAAAAAAGAATGCTTTTAAATGTGAGAATTCTGTCACCCTTTGCAGCAGGTTTTCCACACTTTGTGCAGTCCTTCACGCTCAAGGTCAGAAATAAAAGGGCAAGCGCGCTCATTGACACCGCCAGCTGAAGTTGCAATATCAGCCAAAATAATAATAAATCAGTTTCAAAGTACATCCGCTTAAAAAAATAAACAGTCAACCACGAATTATTTGCGGAGGAAGTTGGTGGGATGAAACGAAACCCAAACAACATGAAGTATTTACTATTGAGGTTAAGTGATTTAGAAGGATCGAATACTTGTAATTTCGAGGTTCTGTCTGGAAAGAAAATATGTGGATCCTAAATTAATGATAACAATATTTTGAAGCAGGGGTGGCCAATCCAAATGATCTTGCGGGCCACTTTGAAATGCACCAATTCCCGGGGCCGCATATAAAATTATATACATTAGATTTAGACACACAGTAGACATTTTTCTGGAGTGAAAAATTGAAACATAATGAATTATTATTTTTGTGTTTAGAATTATTCTTACAAGTAAACATAGATAATATAATGATAATGATACGAGATGCACACTCTGAAAAAATATATAACACTAAACATGAAATAAAAAAAATATATATGAATATAATCGAAATTAAAAAAATGAAATCTTTTAAATTATTGACATATATTACATATATTTACATAAATACATATTTTCTGCAACTCATGATGAGTGGAGAAATAAATATCATACTAGTAAAATAAATATTTTTTAATGATTTCATTTATATTCATATATATTTTTATATTTCATTCATATTTTTATATTATATTCATATATATTTTTATATTTCATTCATATTTTTTTATATTATATTCATATATATTTTTATATTTCATTCATATTTTTTTATATTATATTCATATATATTTTTATATTTCATTCATATTTTTATATTATATTCATATATATTTTTATATTTCATTCATATTTTTTTACATTATATTCATATATATTTTTATATTTCATTCATATTTTTTTATATTATATTCATATATATTTTTATATTTCATTCATATTTTTTTATATTATATTCATATATTTATTATATTTACTTTGACACTTTGAAATTGAAGTCATCCATGAACAGAGTATATATGCATAAGTACATCCAAAAAAAAATTATTCCTTTTTTTTTCAGTAAATAAAACAATTTTAATTAATTGACTTAAATGTCTTTAACAATATGTACGTATTTTAAAAAAATTGTATTCTCATTTCCATTAATGAAGTCTTCACATTTTTTTTTTCCTTTTCATAAATTTCTTTAAAGCAACATTTATCGTTCAGAGAATTGCATTTGAAACTGGAATCAACTGGAATCAAATTTTTTTTTTTTTCTTTTGTATTGATGTTCCTTTTTTTTTTTTTTTTTTTTTCGAACTGATGACTCTTTGACTCAGTTTTGCTCATGACTCGCATTCTTTTTCACGGCCTTATCTTACCAAAGAACAAACCTCCTTCATATCAGCTTGCTTATGTCGAATTTTTACTCAAAAGTGAGTCATTCATGTTTCTGGGTGACTGAATCACTTTCATGTATCCATTTTGCACTCATTCTTCTTAATGAATTACAATATAATTTCCACAGATTTTATTGCACTACTGTGCCCAGAAAATAAGACCAATTATTTGTTTTTTCAAAACTCTTTATTTATTTTTCCAAATTTATTTCATCGCCTTCAAAATAATTCCCCCGCCGGACACAATGCACTTCTGGCCAACTTTTTTTTTTTCCAATCCTCAATGCATGTTAAAAGTCATCGGTAGGGATGGCTTAAGGTTATTATGGATGTTATTTAAATGGCACACCATTACTTTTTCATAACACAAATTGGTATTTGGCACAAAACAGTGCCAAACATATATATTTTTATTAAAAATTTATATTAAATATGTTTATCTTTAAAACCAATCTTATACATGATCACTTATCAATTGTCACCATAAATTATTCATGTTGTATATTTAGGCATTATTAAAGTGAACGGTCTTAAAAAATTGTCGTCAGTGTGACAATTGCTATTATTTTAATTTATATTAAAAATAAATTAAAAGAAAATATTTTCCTGTGTCCTTGAAAAGAAAAACAGACAAATGAAATAATCTCTTGGTTGCACAGTATGGAAATATTGGTTTTCAAAAATGAGTCACAAGGACAAAAGTTATTTGATTTGTAGATGAAAAGAACTTGTATTCTGTTGATTTGATTTAAAAAAAATTTAAATTTCACTGAGCATGCAGAGAAGCAATGTAAGTGCTGTTACATAATACCTCCTGAAAGTAATTTGAACTTGGTTAAAAGTACTTGAATTTTTGTCCTTACTATGTGTTCAAAATTTATGCCCAATCATTTTTTTCAAAAATTCTTTATTTATTCTCCTAAATTTATTTCATCGCCTTCAAAATAATCCCCCGGGCACAATGCACTTATGGCAACATTTTCCAATCTTCAATGCATGCTAAAAAGTCATCGGCCGGGATGATTTTCAAAGCGCGTGCCGATTCACGCTCGCCGATCTCAATCTGATCAATCGACTCAAAACGGTGTCCCGGAGTGGCGTCTTTTGAGTTTCGTAAATAGCCAGAAGTCGCACGGTGTGAGTACGGTGGTTGTGGAACAATATGGGTTTCATTTCTGGCGAAAAAGTCACGAAGAATCAATGCAGTGTGAGCTGGCGCATTCAGTGCTTTCGGTACCGATCGAGATTAGAGGCGTTTGAGGCCCAAAATGGAATGAACGATCTTTTGTGAAATTCCAATATCATCAATAAGGTCTCTAATTGAAAATCGACAGTTTCCAAGCACCAAATCTTTGGACGTTTGGACATTTTTTGGACGTTAGCTTCGTCGGTTGAGGTTGAGGGTCGACCAGAGGGCTCTTCGTTTTCAACGCGTTCTCTGCCTCCTTTGAACTGTTTATACCGCTTCTAAACATTTCTTTCCGATATAGGAATGCTCACCGAATGCAGAATTATAAAAATAAATAATAAAAAAGATAAATAATTAAAAATATTAATTAAAATTATGCTACATTCTATAGTTTCCGCAAACAAAATTTAATGCAAGATCTTTGCTCAATGAATTCTGTCATTTAAAAAATCGCCGGAATCAGTGTTAGCGTCTCACAAAGCCAAGCGTAACTCAGACACTAATGAATATTTTGAAGTCAAATTTCACACAGATGTCAAGGACATTGCCAGAAACCGAAAAAGAAAAAAATTGAAACTCCATAAGCCCGAGGAATTTTAAATTGATTATGGATCTTATTTTTGGACACAGTAGTAAATTTTCGCATCGGAAACTAATAAATTAATTAATTAAATCAACTTTAAAGTTCACATTAAAATCTTGAAAGAGAAACCAACGATATATTACATCAAAATTACATTTTCGTCGAGTCTATGTCCATATGTACTGTATACAACAATAAATCCTCGAAAAATTTAAATATCATATCATATAACTTAATTTTTTTCCTTTTACAATTTAAAACCAGACAATAGGGAATTCAGATTATGCAAGATATTACTGTTGGGTGTTTTTTCCATTACTTAAAATTAATTGATTTTTATCTTTTCCTTGATGATCAATAAATATTTTTTTTAAATCCTACATGAATTTTATTTATTATTTAAAGAAATTACTATTAAGAAACGTATAAAAATAATGACCAAAATTAAAATATCGAGCAACTCAAATCCGAAGTTTTTTTTCCCTGTGTTCTGGATGTAAAAGATGAAAGATTATTCGTGATAATGCATTATAAAACATAAAGGATGGCATCACAAAATTTAATGGATTATTTTTTTTTTTATTGAACAATTTCAAGATTAATAAAAATCTTCTTGTTATATCATATCGATGTGATTTTCTTTTTTGTCCTTATATAGTGATGTTATAAAATCATTCATTGTAACAAATATCATTCCATTTTGCATTAAGTTATCTTTCTAGTAGCATACATCTTTACAGGACTAGTTTTAAAAGTAATGTTGTCTTCAGTCAAACGCAAATAAATCTTTAAAGCACACTTTTCAAAGAACGAGTTTCTGTAATTGTGAACATTACTGTATATTATACGGAATTATATAAGAAAATTATATTGAAAATGTGAAAGATTCTTTTCATTTATTATATTATTCTATGAAAAGAATCTTTCAAATTAAAAACTATAGGTCCCGGTAGGTAGGTGTAGCTGTAGGTAGGTTCTTTGTATGACATTTTAAAACTAACTCTGCATTTCGGAATGTAACTAGTGAAAAATTATAACGATTGACATCGAGCACCCGACGCTTTTAGAACAGTGACATTCATTTTCTCGTCAGTCATTTTATTCTTATGTTAACAATTATTTTTTACTTTTTAGATTGATTAACTCTACAAGCGTGTTTTTTAGTGTTTTTAAACTATTAATTTATTTTTTACTTTTTAGTTTGATCAACTCTAAAATCGTGTTTTTTTAGTTTTTAAAATATTAATTTATTTTTTATTTTTTAGTTTGATTAACACTAAAAGCGTGTTTTTAGTGTTTTTAAACTATAATATTTAAATGAGGTCCCGGTACGGAGGACTGGAACTATAGTTCTTACAATAATTTAATTGTGAGTAAAACAAAGGCTAAATGCGAATAGGTCGAGCCAGCCAGGATTCAAACAGGGAATCTCCTGAGCAGGCACGTTATCCGTTGTGCCGCTGTCCCACGTAGGTTTGAATATCTGAAAGATGTCTGTAAATGTTCCTTTGCAGCTTATATAGTGCGTATGAGGAGAAGCAGATCTCCAGGGGGAAAATGATACGCCGATCAAGATGACTTTACAATGGCTGTGTGTTTTAATCACTAATCCTGGCGATCCTAATCATGATGAGATAATAAACTTATCAAAAGATTTTATTGTTTTCGGTCCTTGATAAGTCTACAACGTTTAAATTAAATCGGATTGCTTAAAGTAGGGCAAAATCGAGCCCAAAGAGTCAGTTACATACATACAAACAAACATACAGGTGAAACTAATAAAAGCGTATTAATAATGTTAGTCAAACACAAATAATCTTTAAGGACATTCATTGTTTAATTGACATTCATTTGTTCAATTAAATAAAAATTTAAAGATAAATAATAAAAAAAAAGATAAATAATTAAAATTATCGTTTTAGTAGCATAGAGCTTTAGAGGACTAGCTTTAAAAATAATGTAGTCAAACGCAAATAAATCTTTAAGGCACACTTTTTTCCGGCAAGTTTCCGTAATTGTGGGCATTACTGTATATTATACGGAATACGTAGAATATTATTTTACTGATTAATATAATAAAAATAATTAAATGATAATAATAAGGCTGTATTTACATTTGTTCAAATAGCGGGTGTTGCTTGTGATTTAAACAATAAATATTATTTTAACAAACTCTTCTTAATGAATCTTTTTATGTGATAATTTCCTTCCAGTGGAGGTTTTGGTTAACGTATTCTTTTGGAGCTATTTAGCTCCTGGGGGCTCTATCTCCGATATGACAGGTTTGGTTTGGTTTGTCGCTCTACTGTCATTTTATGCACACTTTGGGCTAATTAGACCAGGACCTACAGTTTAACGTGGATTCCGAACCACTAACAAACATCCATGCCACCGCCGATATAACAGGATAAATACAGTTGAAACAATGAAAATTGCCCAGAATATATTTACAAATATAAGAAAATTAACTTAATTAAATTAAAATTTTGCGCGGACGTTTTAAATCATAATTGGGAACTTAAGAGTCAATCTCCTGAATTACAGTATTTTCATGATTAATCAGCGTGTCAAAACATTTAATAGAGATGTGTTTAAGAAAATCTTTTAAGAGCTTCACAGATATCAGAATTGCACAAGAACCATTTAGCAGAGGTAATTTGCCATATAGTGATATTTTGTAAAGTTTCAAGCTTTTTAAATTAGATTTAGTTGCATAGGACCAGACGGGGTAAGCGTACTTGATAATTAGGCGAAGAATGGAGGTTTTATTTTTCCCAATATTTTTATAGCTAAATAAAATAAGCACATTAACAACTCAGAACCAGGCATTAGATCGGAATGTCCTCTCGAAAAGGGACACACAAAATTATCTCACATTTATCAGCATGTAAATACGGAAGTGAAATGTTTATAAGAACAGCGGAAGTCTTAAGATCGCCACTGAGCGCAAGATAGCACACAGTCTTTTTAAAACTCTCAGTGACAACTTGCCGCTTGATATAGAAAACACGTGGTTTTGTTTTTTTGTTTCTAAGCACCATTTTTCAAATTCAATCCATCCTCATTAAAAAATAAGCGATTGAGTGATGAAAAAATACACTTAGGCTTGCTTTTTTCTTCTTCTTTTTAGTATCTTGAGAAGGCAAGAGACCGGCTGCGGGTTTCGGGCGTTTGTATACAAACCAACATTTTATCAATTCGGCGATTGTACTTCTTGGATTGACCTGCGGGTCATGTTTATATTTCTGTAATTGCTCGGGCAGATCTAGTTCATCTCGTTTGTGGAGTGATGTGAACTGAATTCTTCTATCTTTGAATCAGGAACTCTTGGAATTTCCATAGATATAGAATAGTTCTGCAGGCAGGGCCGGATTTAGATGAAAAGAGGCCCTAGGCCTATTCCATTTATGAGGCCCTTTCACCTCCCATTTCTAAGTTTATAAATTACATGAGAGATAATAAAATACATCATTACGGTGATATTTATCAATAAGTTAAATGAAACATGTTGTGATGGGTACTAATCTTTATAAAAAATGCGGCACGGATAATAAATAAAAAAAAAAAAAAAGTCGTGAATACTTATTTGGACATTTATTCTCAGCACCCTATATAGTACTTGTAACAATAACTAACCAAACATAACACACAACATTTATAAAGAAACAAAATTCAAATATTAAAAATCTTTGACAACGAAATTAAAATATGCAATAAAAATTATCCTATTTTCTATCAAATTAAATTAAATATATTCAATACATTGAAGATTAAAAGCAAATTCAATTCAGATAAATTTTTTTTTCTTAATAATTCACATTTAAAGCTTAAGTATGAATTATTATGAATTTTAAGTTTGAAACTAAACCAAAAATGGAACTTTATTCAAACAAAATCCAGATCACAAAAAAAAAAAAAAGAAAATATAAAATTGTATGTCATACTAAATTTTAATCATAATTAAACCTTTCAATCATTAAAACTTCCAATCATTAAACCCTTTAGAAGTTAATGTTGTTGCAGAAGAGGCAATATTTGGAAAGAGTTTACAAACAAAGCAAAAAACGTGGCCTTTGAGAGAGAGTACACAACCCATTCTAGAGTATATTTTTCTCCATTGGTTTTGTTGAATAAAAAAATTGTTTCCGTACAAAATTTGGACTGATTCTTATATTCTCTCTTAGAATTTAAAAATGGTCCACAGTAATACTGAACTTGAGAAGGGACCTTTCTATCCAATATGATACATCATTTTGCGATAAATGTGTCCACAAGCCAACATCTGTTACAGTAGACATATATACTCATGTCCATATATTAAAGATAATGAAGTTCAGGCAAAAAAAAGAGACAGAAGCAAAACAAATTTGACTTATTTGTAAAGTCTATTTATTAAACAAAAGGTAAAGAGCAAAAAAAAAGATGCTATAAGTTTGACATAATTAATATAAATTGCGATTTTTACTCCTGGAGCAAATTACAAAAAGAACCTATTTACAAAAACAGTATAACATGGTTAGTATGATGGTTAATATGGAGTATGTCTCCCGAACGATGCAATACAGGCCTTACAACGCCTAGCCATGCTGAGTATCAAATTATCAATCTGATCTTGGGGAATATTACACCACTCATCAAACAATGCCCTCCGAAGTTCCGGTTGACAGGTGGGAGGGGGCTGACGGGCTGCAATTCGTCGGCCAAGCATATCCCACACATGCTCTATTGGATTCAAGTCCGGTGAGTATGCTGGCCAATCCATACGGGCGATATCCTCCAATTGAAGGCATTCGTCTACAATGTTTGCACGGTGAGGACGCGCGTTGTCATCCATAAACAGAAATTCAGCACACATGGCGCCCCGAAACAAACGTACATGTTGTTCCAGAATGACATCCCGATAGATGTGGCCTGTCATCGTTACACTCTGAACATGCAGGTCAGTTCTGGTACCAAGAATAATTCCTCCCCAAACGAGCCATCCTGCACCACCGTAACGGTGTCGTTCAATGGTGTTCTCTTGGTGGTAACGGGTACCTGTCGCTCTCCATATGAAAGCCCCTGCGAGAATCAGACTGCAAACTAAACTTGGACTCGTCGGAAAACATCACACAAGACCACTGTTGCGGTGTCCACAATGCATGCTCTCCACTCCAGGTTAATCGCAGGCGGCAGTGAGTTGCGGTAAGTGGAACACATCTGACAGGCCTACGAGCATATAGACCAATGTGCCCTAAGCGTCTGTACACGGTCTGCCTTGAAACTGTCGTACCGGTAGCTGAAAAGTGCTGACGAGACAGGTCTGATGCTGTACTCCGTCTGTTTCTTTTGGCAGTATCTGCATAAATACCGGTCCTCATTCGGCGCTGTAACTCGGGGGCGACCTGTGCTGTAACATCTACTCACATTACCATCATCTTGGAATCGTTGCCAAAGCCTGGAGATGACACTCTGGGCGATTCCAAGTTCCTCGGATACTTCCAGCTGGGTACGTCCACATTCCAGTCGTCCGATAATTCTACCTCGTAAAAATTATCCAAATGCTTCCTTTGTACCATAACTATGCGGTTATTGCACTGAAAGGCTTTTAAAGCGCGTGTGAAAAATTTTACTTCTTTGCCACCATTCCTTATATACCCCTCTCTTACACTCGTCATTGTGACGTACTATCCGCGCCGTCTGGTGGTTTCCTGTAATTTGCATATTCTTCTTCAAGATGTGTGTGATAATTCTACAGGTGAAATTTTTATTTTAGAGTTCGATTTCTGTGTGATTCTGAATTATCCTTAATTTATGGACATGAGTGTATTTGACATCACTATCTAAATTTGCAACATCTTGAACATGGTATTTCTCATTAAGTGTCTGAAAAAAATTCTGAATATTCGTATTATTTTCTTGTGGCTCGTTTGTATATTTGTGTTCAATAAGTTGCTCTTGAATTAGTTCCATATTTTCACTTTGAGTTAGTGCAACGGCCGTGTCCTCACATACAACATGCTGCATTGCTTCCAATTGAGTAGTACTAGTTGGCACATACATGTAAGCAGTAATCGGCGTTAGCTTCTTTGCCTCATACTCTTGTAGCTTCTTTTCTTGCGTTTGCAAGCTCCACTTTCAAATCTTTTACTCGTTCTTAGATTATAATCTAGAGCAAAATATTTCACTAATCTGCACTTTATTTATGCAAGAACAAACCAGAGCTTAGTAGCATAAGGGCTGTCAATATTTGCCATAGCAATCAGTGAACGTATGAACATATTGTACTTTGGTGCAATCTAGTATATACAAACGGACAGACCCAATGAGCCGAACGCGTTGATCTTAACCAATACATTTTTATGTTTGTTTATGAGTCATATGAGTTAGAATTTATCCTTATTTTCGATTCAGTGTTTTAGTGTTTACTGTTTTTAGAATAGTGTAATTCTAATTTTGCTAACAATTTGAAAATAGGCCCCTCTTGATCTTGAGGCCCTAGACTGAAGCCTAGTTAGCCTATAGGAAAATCCGACCCTGTCTATCATAACTTAAAAACTACAACCATCAAAAACTGAAATACTTTTCCCTGAATCCATTATTATTTATTTAATTTTTACTAAAATTAAAAATAATTCCAATTATTTAGTAATTTCTGAAACCAAGACTATTCATAATTTAGTAATGCATATTAGATAGATACTAGATAAATATTTATGTTATACACAATATGTATGTACGATATTCCGATGTCATTTACAGCTATAACGCTTAATGTTCTATATCTTTTTCTCTGAAGTTATTATTCTTAAATCTTTTTTAAACCAAAAATTACGAAAAATTTTTAATTAACTCTTTTTTCAATTCCTACTATTAACTCACATTCTCCCTATATATATCTTGTTCAAATTTGTAATCGTTCATAAAATACTTTTTATTCCTTCACTCAAGTTCAAAAAATGTATTTGAACTTTAAGTGGATGACACTGGATGTTAATACAGTTTTTTTTCAAATATTAACTCATTAATTAAATTTAATTAATTAATTTTAGTTTTTTAGATTTAAGTTGCATGTATCTACCAATAGATGGCGCCAGATATAAGAGAAAATTTAAACTTTATTTTTAAAGGACCTTTCTGCAATACAGTGAACAAAAAGTAGAATTGACTTTAAAAAAAAAATTTTATATTACTTGTTTTAATTAAACAAAAAACATTTTCTGCTCGTGCGCCTCTGGTGCTACCTGGTGGTTGAATTCAAAAATTTCTTTAATTTAAAGTTGATTGTTAAAAAAAATAATTAAATTACAGTTATTGCTACAAATATTCAATTTTTGAAGCTTATGCAATTGGATTCTTTTTTTTTTCAATACAGTTTTTGTTGCTTTCAAATATCCTATTATATATCCTTAGTTATATATTTCTTCCTAACTTTTTTTATTAATAAATAATTATTGAAAATAATTTTTCTTCGAAATTCTAAATAACTACAAATCTAAATTGTTATTATTGTCTTGCATCTGCTACTAAAATTTATGCTTCATTCTTACATCTTTTATTTTCCTAATAAAATTTACCAAAAATAAAATCGTTGACGTAGTTGAAATCTCGAAATAATTCTCATGAAATATTTTTTGAAAATTTTTTTTTTAAAAAATAGAAATTAATACAAAATATGAAAAATGTAGGAACTTATAATTTTTTTTTTTTTTCTAATGCAGCTGCAAACACTGTCTTTGATGCCTTAAGGCAAGCGCTGCACCGACGTTACTCACTTAGCATTACCCAGGAGGTGCGTGTAGCTTGAAGATAAGCTACGGACGCGGAGTAACAATACCTCCGCAATGCTCTACGATCCTGTTAGATCGGGACCTACGGTTTAAAGTGAATTCCAAACTACTACAAACAGCCGTGGCACCAAGCGCTAGCCACTCGGCCATTCAGGCCCGAACTTATAAATTTAAGATGATGGATATATTAATGATAATTTTAATTCTATGAATGAAAACTAAAAATGTAATTTTTCTGTAGTTGGTGACAGTCGAGTCAGCTAATTTGAAAAGTTCAGCCTTGCGGGGTCAATAAGGTCGGAGGGTCTCTATTCTAGTAAATTAACTTGTCTCCTAGGTATTTTTTTTTTTCTTCAATAAATAATTCTTAGATAACATTTTAGCTATATTGAGGTTCTTCTTTTAAAAAAGTAATATAAAAAAACTTTTAAAGTAAATTCCTACTTTTTAAGTTTAAATTTTCCTCTTACATCTGGTGCCATCTATTGGTAGATACATGCAACTTAAATATTAAAAAACTAAAATTAATGAATTAAATTTAATGAATGAATTAATATTTGAAAAACTGTATTAACATCAAGTGTCATCCACTACAAGTTCAAATACAACTTGAGTGGATGAATAAAAAGTATTTTATGAATAACTGAAAATTTGAACAAGATATACATAGGGAGAGTGTGAACTAATAGCAGAAATTAAAAATGGTATTGTTGTTTTATTCAAATCAGTGAATTTGAAAGTTCCTTTTCGCTTTTTTGGGAGACTATAATTTTTTTTGCTTTATTGTCTTACTGATGCCTCACAAGGATAAAGTGAGTGGTCAAGGTCATTTTTACGTCACGTGCAATCTCCTCTTTGACAAAATAAAGGAAATTAAATATCCCAGCAACTAGTATAGAAATACGTACACTGCAAATAGACTTTCCCTCTCTGCCCATGGTTGATGAAGAGAAAACATTGAGTTTGGAAGGAAATTAAGGAATAACAATTGCATATCGTACGACAATTTTTAGTGATATTTATTCTTCGAGTAGATAGAGAAACTGGACATCTCGAAACTGTAAAATCGTAGTTCAGAATGCACCCATATAAAATGTACGTAATATATCATCATCATCATCAGTGGCGCAACAGCCCCATAGGGGGGACCAAGGCCGTCCGCCTGTAGGCATGTAGAGTTTTCAGCCGTACAACCAACGCTCTACAGTCATATTACACCGGGATCTACAGTTTAAAGTGGATTCCGAACCACTACAAACATCCATGTCACCGCCGGAACTCGAACCCGACACCTGTGTAACTCGGCCATCAGGCCCCATACATAATATAACCAACATAAAATTCAATTCAATGTAGCCTATACATAATTGTTAAATATATAATATAAAGTATATTATATTATTACTGTGCCGAAAAAAGTAAGACCAATTTTCAATTTAAATTTCTAGGGCATATAGAACTTTTTTTTTTTTTTCTTTTTTATATTGTACATACAAACATACATATATATCATCATACCTACATACATACATACATATATATATATATGTATGTATGTATGTATGTATGTATGTATGTATGTATGTACGCATGTATGTAGGTATGAATTTATTTATGCATATATATATATATATATATATATATATAATCATGATAATCAATTATCCAATGATTATTTCCAAGATAAATAAAATTGGTCATTTTGATTTTTCCTTACGGTTATTATGTTATTATTTTCATTATACACAATAACTTAATTTCGCAACTCAAATTGGTATTTAGCTCAAAACAGAGTCAAACATATATAAGTTTTGATTGAAAATGTAAAATTAAGTATTTTTAGCCTTTAAAAACAATCTTATACATAATCACTTATTATTATTCACTTATCAAATTATCACTATGAATTATTCATGTTGTATATTTACTTGCCATTATTACAGTGAAGAGCCGTGAAAAATTGTCGTCAGTGTGAAAATTGCTATTTTAATTTATATTAAAAACAAGTAATATTAAAAAAAAAAAAAATTTTAAAGTCAATTGCTACTTTTTTTTTTTCCACTCTATTGCAAGAAAATCCTTTACAAATATAGTTGAAATTTTCCTCTTGCATCTGGAGCCATCTATTGGTAGATACATGCAACTTAAATCTAAACAAATTTAAAACTAGTTAATTAAATTTAATTAATGAATTAATATTTGAAAAAACTGTATTAACATCCAGTGACATCCACTACAAGTTCAAAAAATGTATTTGAACTTGAGTGGATGAATGAAAAGTATTTTATGGACGATTGAAAATTTGAACAAGATATATATAGGGAGAGTGTGAGCTAATAGAAGAAATTGAATAAAAGAAAATGTTTTCCTGTGGCCTTGAAAAAGAAAACAGACAAACGAAATAATCTCCTAGTTACACATTCTGAATATATCGGCTTTCAAAGATGAGTCACAAGGACAAAAGTTATTTGCCTTGTAGATGAAAGAACTTGTATTCTGTTGGTCTGATACTTGTTTAAAAAAAGTTGAAATTTCACTGAACATGAAGGGAAGAAATATAAGTGGTGTTGCCTTGTGAAAGTAATTTGAACTTGGCTAAAAGTACTTGAATTTTTTTTTTTCAAAAAGAGAGTGGCTTTCCTTGTGTCAAGTTTAATGTAAATCTCTAACACGACAATATAATCTTTTATTTCCCTTTTCTGATTAAAATTACAACTTAAATGTATATTGACCGATTAAAAAAAATTGTGTGCTTCAAGTGAACAAAATGTAAATATTTCATTATTATTTTTTTGTTGTACATCGGTAGGCATCGTATTTAAATTATGTACTACTGTGCCCAAAAAGTAGGATCAATTTTTATTTTTTTTCAAAAACTCTTAATTTATTCTTCAAATTTATTTCATCGCCTTCAAAGTAATCCCTTTCTGACACAATGCACTTATGCCAACTTTTTTTTCCAATCCTCAAAGCATGCTAAAAAGTCATTGGCCGGGATGGTCTTCAGAGCGCGCGCCGATTCACGCTGAATCTCTTCAATCGACTCAAAACGGTGCCCCCGGAGTGGTCTTTTAGTTTAGGGAATAGCCAGAAGTCGCACGGTGCTAAATCAGGTGAATACGGTGGTTGTGGAACGATATGGTTTTCATTTTTGGCGAAAAAGTCACAAAGAATCAATGCAGTATGAGCTGGCGCATTATCATGATGCAAAAACCAAGAGCTGTATTTCCTTAAATGCGGCCTCTTTTTTACGAATATCTTCAAGCAAACGACGCATAACACTCAAATAATATTCCTTGTTGACAGTTTGCCCCAGCGGAAGGAATGCACAATGCACCACACCACGGTAGCCGAATAAAACAGTCAACATGACCTTGATTTTTGAGAAACGCTCTTTTCGGTCTTGCTTCACCTTTGCCATCATATTCGCTCGATTGATCGGTTGTTTCGGTCGTAAGCATAAATCCATGTCTCATCTCTCTAGTTACGACGCATTTCAACTTGTCCTGATAGTCAGAAAACATTGTTTCACACACTTCAACGCGACGTTGTTTTCCAAAAAATTCAGTGTTTTCGGTATCAATCGTGTTTGAGGCCCAAAACATCTTTTAAAATGAAATTGACCGATCCTTTTGAAATTTCAACAACATCAGCAAGGTCTCTAATTGAAATCGACGGTTTGCAAGCAACAAATCTTTAATCACACTATAAGAATTATTTTTTACTTCAAATTCTTGTTTGGAATCGGATGTTTCTTTTTCTTCTTCTTTCTAATGCAGCTGGCAAACACTTAGACAGCTGTCTTGGATGCCTTAAGGCAAGCGCTGCACAGACGTTACTCACTTTACATTACCCAGGGCGCGTGTAACTTGAAGATAAGCCATGGACGCGGAGTAATAATGCCCCTGCAATGCTCTACGATCCTATTAGACCGGGACCTACGGTTTAAAGTGGATTCCGAATCACTACAAACATCCATGGCCCCGCCGGGATTCGAACCCGAAACCTGTGGTACCGAGCACCAGACACTCAGCCATTCCGGCCCTTTGGAATCGGATGTAAGATGTGCAAGAGTAAACTTAAATTTTCATCAGAATAAGGCTTCAGTTTCATGATGCTACGTTAAAATAGAGAGTTTCGACTTTTATTAGAAAGAGAAGCGAGTTCTTATACACAGCTGCAACTTATACATTTCTGCCATACATTTATAAAAATCCTATTACATTTCTAGACTTGAAATTTTACATAGTATTATGTATTGAGGTCTAGATTTATTATCGATGTCTATTTTTGCAAAAAGAGTTAAATAAAAATTGGGATATGTGTAGGATTTTATTAACTTTAAATAGTTTCTACAGATGGCAGCACCTAACGATTTACTTCAAATAAAAGTTAACTCTTTCGAATTGAACTCTGGGAAAGAAAAGGAAGGAAAGTGAAAGCGGTACGAAAAGAGTAGCGGATAGTTTATTAAAATATATATATGATTAACCTTGTTGTAAACAGGGCCGGATTTAGATGAAAAGTGGCCCTAGGCTATTCCACTTATGAGGCCCTCCATTTTTAAGTTTGTAAATTACATGAGAGATAATAAAATACATCATTACTGTGATTCTATATCAATATGTTAAATGAAACATGTTCTCATTGGTACTAATCTTTATAAAAAAATGTGGCACGGATAATAAATAAAATAAAGTCGGCGATAAAAAAAAAGGCGTTGATCTTAACCAATACATTTTTATGTTGGTTTATTAATCATATGTGTAAAATTTCTTCTTATTTTCGATTCAGTGTTTTAGTGTTTACTGTTTTTAGAATAGCGTAATTCTAATTTTTGCTAACAATTTAAATATAGGCCCCTCTTGATCTTGAGGCCCTAGGCTGAAGCCTAGTTAGCCTATAGGAAAATCCGGCCCTGATTGTAAATATTCAATACCCAAAGGCCCGTTAGGGGCAATGGGTTGTACCAAGGTGCGTCAAGCGTTTCGCCCGTCAAACTTCAACCCGGGTCCTATCACATTAACTATTTGCATGTGGCTTTTTGTGATTTTTAATTCTTCTTAAGTACCTCAACTTTCTAAATTTCTAATACAGTGATAGTCCAGTAGTCAGAGCATCGTTATGCGAACAGAAAAGTAGCAGGTTGGAATCTGATTTATCTTTTTTTCTTTTCGGTAAACAACTTTCTCTAAGTTCCCGTATTCCTCGATAGATGGCAGCATGTCATTTATTCTTAATTGAAGCATTAATGATATGCTACCATCTATTGAGAAATACTGAGATTTTTATAATTTTTGAACACTTTAATAATCTTTTAATTATTTTACTATTTTTCTTCCTTTTATAATCTTATTCGTTTTATTTTTTCCTTTTAATGTTTCCTAATATTATATTCAAATAAATCGAGAGAATTTATGTTTTTGTAAAATACATATATATAACCAAGAACCAACTAATTATTAATTATTAGTAAAAGCAAAAATGCTTTTTATACATTGTTATGAAAAATTCACCTTTTTTCTCGCTGTGAGAAATAACTTTTGAAACTTTAAATGTGTGGACGGTTACTTCAGAAGCTTAAATCATTCGATGTAATCCGAATTTTTTTGGTCAAAATTTATGGTAATCCAACAACAAGAATGCATGAAATTAATCGTCCGATTTCCAAGAAAAATAATTTATCAAAAATTGTATTTGGCTAATTAAAGAAAATAGAAACCACCTAAATAATAAAAGGCACAAATTAAGAGCCTTCTAATAATATTTTTATTTCCAAAGAAAGAGATATTTTTTTAAATATTTTATTGAAATCGAATATTATTTTCTATTACATTAAACATATGAAAAACATATTTTTTTAATTATTTTTTTTTTTTAATTTTTAAATTAATTTTTAATACAATATTTTATTAAAATTTAAAAGTTGTCTAACTTTGTTGAATTTTATTAATTTTTATTTTAAAAAAAAATTTAGAAATTGTTTTTAAGACGAATTAATCTAACTCATTGAGATACAAATTTATCTAGCTCAAAAGTAATTGAAAAATGTGAGAAATATACTAAAACTGTAAATTCATTTTGGGAAATGTTTTTTTTTTTTTTTTTTTTTTGGAAATTCATAACTTTATTGTGAAAAACTGTATACATTATTATTTTCAAAAGTGTTGTTCATTATTAGCCACTACTTTTGCTCATATTTCAGGCAGCACACGTATTTCGCGTCGAAAGAACAACTCATCTTTTGATGCTATCCACCAATAGAAAACAATTTTTGATGCTATCCACCAACTGTACCAATTTCTCGTATTTTCGCAAGATTGAACCAGGCCTTGCGTGTTCCATGGATCGGATAGGTAGTAATCTGATGGAACAATATCTGATAAATATGCCGGTAAGATTAAACATTCCATTTCAGTGTTTCTAAGTACTTTTTAACTACATGAGCAACATGTGGTCGAGCGTTGTCATGTTGAAAAATACTTTATAGTATTTTTGCTTGAATTACAGCCGTTTTTTTCCATCAATGCACTGCTTAAACGCATTAAATGTGTTGTGTAGCGTTTTACCAGTGATGGTTTCATCCGGTTGAATCTGTTAGATTAAATAAAAACGACTCTCAGTGATTTAAAACTGAATAAATTTAATAACATTTTATATACGTTTTAGAGCCATCGCTCATCAATAACCTTCGAAAAACTCTAGGTCCCGTAGCGGTCACGCTTCATTACATTTATGTGGCACCATCTATCGCCATTTAGATTAAAAAATAGTTAACAGCTCACGTTTTTATCGATGGTTTATTTTTACTGTAAGTATCTAACAGTTTATTATGTTCACTGATATAATTCGCTAGCCTGGGAAAAGTAAAACTTCCAAAATGGTTTTTGCTGACTCGCAAATATTTTGAGCTGAGAAAAAATAAGTAATTTTCGTTCAAAATGACCAAAAGCCAAATGACAGAGCTTTGACATAATTATAGTTTAAGTTTGCATTTCCTCTCCGCCCCTCCCTATTATTTGCAAGTCATAAATAAAAACAGATGATTTGTTGAAATACGTATACGTATGTTGATATACGTATGATGTTATACGTATGTTGGTTACGATATATTATAATCTTCTACAATCATCTAACTCTTCATTTATTTTGCTAATTTATCTGTTTTCCAATATGGTTTTAAAAAAGAAATATAATATCATCATTTGAGCTACAGATCAACGCTTTCTTTATTTTTTTCAAGATTTTAATCCAGGGCAATTTTTTGATCAATAAATATAGTATTTTTAGTGATTAAAATTTTTTTGATCTCTTTGAATATTGGGTATGTAATCAATAAGTTCCATAGACTATTAGAACATAAAGGATTTCAGAAACAGTAATATCAAAATGCTACTTCCTATTTAAAATCTTTCTAACAATTGAGTGATAAATTTTTTGTTTGAGTGAAAAATTTGAGTGATATATTTTTTTGTTCAGATAGCTTTTGTGATTCACAATACAAACATTCTTTAGTGGAATTCCATTCCCTTGATTTTATAGCTAATTGACAACTGATATACACATTCACGCATTAAAAATTAATCTGAATTTTTTTCTAAGAGATAATTTATATTAAAAGAATTATTATAAATGAGCTTTTCATTTTAAGAGAAAACTAAATTGAAGATTTAAAAAAATGTAAAAATCACATGTTACAGTTACATAAAAACATAAAAACATACAACTCACTTTAGAAATTAATGCTAATACAGAAAAAAAAATCTAGAATTAAATAGAAAAATAATTTACAATGGGAAATAGAACGTTATAATTCATTTTAACTTTAAACAAAAGTAATAAAAATACAAAATTGCATTTTTAAACTATTATTTATAAACTTTATGTGTAACTATAACCATGGGTGAGGTGTGTTTTGTTTTTATTATAAAGTTTTTGTAAAAGTTAAACCGGGTTGTAAAAGGTAATTTGTATAATATTTATTTAAATTAATCTTTAAAAGATTATAATTGTGAATTTTTAAATGTAAGAAAATTTTAAATTATTTTATTGGGCATATGTCATTTGGAATTTCTTCTTTCATAGTATAGAATATATCATTAAGTCTTAACATAATGTGCTAGAAAGAAAATTTAATTTTTCTTGGATTATTTTATTATTAAGTTTTTAATTTTTGTGTTATATAAATGGCTAATTAATTCTAAAATTAATTTTGAAATTAAAATTTAGAGGGATTAAATTAATTACAAAAATGCGAATTAAATATGTTGTTACAAAAATATAAAATGAATTAACAAAAAGAAATGAGGATCTGTTTCTACGGTTTTAATTTAAATTGTTGACTGTGCATGCATATATATTTTATTCTGATGTAGAGTCTCCTTAATTTTTAAGATTCATTACTGTAAATATTTTTATTTTATCGAAAATCGTATCCAATAGCTATCATTTGCATTTCAATTTTAAGATATTTATAGCAATCTAGCTGTAATTTTCTTGTATTAATTTTATTATTATTATTCAATTTTTATCAGAATTTTCGTATAGAATTTGGAGAGTTAAAAATAAACATTTTCTTTTACATGTAGCATAAGCACCTTATTGTACAATGGCTGGTGATGTGCCTTCTAATACTGAAGTAAAAAATAGTTTACCAGTTGGTCCTATCCCTGGGGTTAAATACCCCATTGAGGTCACTGTTGTGGAGTAAGGCATGATTTCAAAAATATTAAATTAATTATTACTAATGATATTGTGTTAATCAACCTATTAATGTATTTTTAACTTTTGTTAGTTTATTTATTTTGTTCATTTTTAAAATATAAAATGCAAATGTTCTCAATGAACAACAGTGCTAATTAATTATTCCAAATGATTTAAATAATACATTGTAGCCAATAATTGTAGTAATTTTAAAAATAATAAATAAAGTTTACTTTGATGAATGATGATATTAATTGCTTATTGATTGTTTGATTAAGTTTTTGATAAGTAAATAAAAAGTTTGATAAGATTTTGACATAACTGATAAAAGTTTAGATTTTTTTTTTTTTACTATTCGAAAGCATTTTTGGGTATAATATTTGTATCAAGGTTCTCTACTTTTTTTCCATGATCAACCTCTTGCTGAATCTATGTCTTCCTCAATGTGCTCTATGGTGTGTTCTAAAATACATTTACAAAAGAATAAAATTTTTATGAAAGTGTCTGATAAAAAAATAAATAAAGCATATTTTTCATTTTATTCACAAATGTTATTGAATAAATTTATAATTTAGACCTTAATAAGTCCATACCATGCATTTTCTCAAATCATAAAATCAATCAATATTTATTCACCTTCATATATATATATATATATATATATATATATATATATATTAGATTTTATGCTTAATTAAATTTTATTATTTATTAGCAACTGTGAAAACTCAATTTTACCCAAATATGAAGTTGTAAATGAAATAAAATTTTCTAAATATATCACATTAAATGAAAAAGATAATAAAAATTGTATAATTCACAGTGCCTTTGTTAGATAGCTGTAGTTCTTGGCACATAGTTTGAGTACCACTGGCTTGTACATCTTATTTATTAATTTTCTATATGTTATGTAATTTTCTGGTAAATAATGGCAAAATATTTTTAAATTTAAAAGTCCTGTCTACTGGACAGGAATTACCAACTGACCCTCTTTTGATTCAGAGTCAAACACAGTAGTACAAAATTCTTTGAGACATGGTATAACCACAGTAGGTTTCTACTTTAGTTAGTACAAACCTTCTGTAGTACACAATAGGTTAAGACTTTACAATTTATAAAGTTTTCATTTTTAGAATCACTCTTCCACAAATCTTTACTTTTCTGTCACTTGCTTCAGTCAGTAAATCAACGGTAACAGTTTAAATGTTACATGCATATATTGGCGTTTGTGCTTTCAGCATTATATTTAAATTTCAAGTTATATGATTGTATCTGCAAGGTAATGGGCTAGTGATTTTCACAGTAATTTCAAGGACTGATGTTCAGTAACTACTGTTATTTCTGCATTTTTTAATGAGCCCATGAAATTTTTTCCCTATTAGTCATGTTTCCAATAAGGTTTTGCACTCCCTAATTTGGTAGTTTATTTCTGCTATGGTTAACAAGCAAATTTTTTCCCCATCATTAAAGTATGGGCGTCACTAATGTTCCTGTATGACTGTCAAAGGTGATCACATTCCATAATGAACTCTGGTGCTTTTGTTTTTGGCATGTTTCCATTTTGTGTATTTTCAATATAGAAAGTAAGCCTATTGACTTAAAAAAATTTCTTTTGCAAAATTTCATTAAATTCGAATATAAAAATAAAAATCTTTTGAATTTAGTTTTAATGAAAATAACTACTTCAATTTGTTTCTATTTTGTTGTCACTGTGTCTTAATTATTTCCTACCAAAAATAGCTCCATAAATTAGTCTTTTTATATAAAATACAAAGGTTGTTTTCCATCAAGAATCTTATTGGCATAATATAATTAATAAATTCAATATGATAAATGGCATAAAGAAAAAAGAATTCTATCATACAACTAGAATATATAAATAAATATATGTATAGAAATATGCTGTGTATATATTGTATCTTAAAATGTATTCACATAATCCAATTAAACTTTAATAAGCTTTCTATAATTTACAACATGTCATTTATTTTATCAAATATAAACAGGGCAATAAAAGAATACATTTCAAAATGTAAGCCCAAAATATTGCCTGTCTAGACAAATGACCCAATTTCCTCACTTCTTTTTTCCTGTTGGCTAAAATCCAAAACATTCAATGACCTTGTTATAATTGAATACTGGATTTTGTCACAAATTAGAACATTACTAACACTCCAAGTTACATTAGTTTAATATAATAATCAACTATATCAAGGATATGTAAACAGAATGAACTCTTTTAAAAAGGATTTCAAAAGTACTATAGTCGTGTTATTACAACAGCACTATAAAAAAGGATTTTAAATTTAATTTGATGAAGAATTATAATTTAGTTTAATCATTTGATTAACACCCAGTAATTCTGGAATGATCTGAGCATAAAAACGCTATAAACTAAATACTGACCAGCACAAGTTGGGGCCACTAAAATTAAAATGTTGATGCAATGGGTCATCCTGATTATTGTTGAACATAACACAATCACATATATTTACAATTATGTCAAACTTACATTTTACAATTATCTTAAAAATAAATGCAGATATCATTATACATAGTTCAGCAGTTGGCTTAAAAGATAGTTTTTTTCTTAATGCTGGCAGTTTTAAGATACTTTGTTTGCATTTGCTTATGTTACATTAAAATTTTGAGATTTATTTATTGAAGTTATCAAATTTAACATTAATATTTCCTTTGTATTTATTGCAATGTATAGCATTGTCAAAGAATGATGCAAAATAGTTGGATTTTGGCTATAATAAACAAAAAAAATTTATTTAAGAGTTTATTTTCTTGTTAATGTATATTCTATGTTTATATAAATTATGAATGATTTTAAAAAATATGGTAGTAAATAATTGGTAATAATATAACTAATAATATGGTGGTAAACAGGTAAATAACTGAAGAAATAACATCATAATATGGTAAATAACAAAGGTAATTTATTTCAATAAGGGGGTGATGTGACATATCAGGCAGCGATTCACATTATTCAAAATTACAATGAATTTAATTATCTGTTTTCCTAACTAAAAAAATAGTGTAAATAAATTTAAAAGTCTTTTAGTTGTAGAGTGTATTGATTATTCAAAATTATGAAATACTTGCATTTTTTGTTATTCTGTTTCAGAATGTTCCATGCCCTTAGAAGTATGTATGTTTTTTCTCTTTCATTTCTGATTTTTTGTTTCTTTAATCGAACTTAAATAATTTGCCTTACTTTTATTTTAAATGTTTTCTGTCATTAAATTTTTTCCTTTAGAATCCAACACTTAGAATTTTGGAAGTTTTAGACATAAAAATATGACAGTTAGTGCTGTACTCAGTAAATCTTTAAAACTTTGAGATTCACTATTTTTATTCAAAGCATGGTGATTTTCTCTTTCTCTATTTAATTGTTTTTCTGTTGGTGTAGAATGGAGATGAATACTGTGCATGTATTTTTTTATGTATCATTGTTATAAACGAAAAATTCCTTATTTTGTTATTTTTATATTTGGGACTTATGCCATTTGTTATGTTTATTGATAGTAAAAAAAAAAATTTTTTTAATTATTTGGATTAAGAAACTCAACCTTTTTTTATTTTACAACAATTTTAATTTCCAATGTGCTGTTTAAAAATTAACAAAATTTGACTTTATTTATTTTTGTAATTTTATACAGTTTTTTCTGAAATTTTATTTGATTTCCATAACTGTAATTTTTATTAAAGTATTAGTTTGAAATCTTTTCTTTTTATACATTATGGGATTAAAGATTATAATTATGTTAATTGGAGATGGATGATTGTAAAAGCTTGTTGTATACTAATTCATGATAAAATTATTTTTATAATTTTACAGTATTGTGAATTTTATCCTAACTATGACAAATGTAAAGAATGGCTACAAAAAAATTTACCTGAGGTATTTGAACAAAAAATGAAATTGGGTAAGTTGTCGGAATTTCTGTTAAATATATTAGTGAACAAATTGAAAGTAGAAATCTTTTTTGAAGTCAACTAAATTTTAAGTTTTATACCAGAAATTATCTATCCTGACATTAACAATTTAATATAATAAAACAATGCAATTTGTAAATAATCTTAATAATTTTTAATAATGTTTTTTAAATCATCTATCTAACATTAACAATTTAATATATATCATAAAGCAATGCAATTTATAAATAATTTTACATTTTATATAAATTGTGTAGAGAATTTTAAGAAAGTTAAGTTTCCTATTTTTTTACAATTTCTGTTAGAGCTTTATTTGAATGTTTTTCTTGTAATTACAAAACAGTTACTCATGTGGAATAAACCAATGGTTTTAATTCATTTGATGTTATATCTATTATAATTCTGTAATTGCTTCCATTATTTCTACTTCTGTCTGTGGTTGTTTCTGTTATAAATGTTTCTAACCATTACAAAAAATTTTGATAGAATTAAAATCAGGATTACTGCCTAACTTTTCTAACAAATTAACATCATTCTTTTAAAACCCATTTTTTACATTGAATAGAAAGATGATAAAGATCTCACGAGTTTATCCAAAAATTTTATATCTTGATGGCATTGATTTCATTGTAGTATCAAATTCTATATATATATAGAAATATATTTGTATATTCTATGTGATGTCTGATGTATTTTCTGCTGCTACAAGCATCATTGAACAGATATGTTTTCTCTCCATACATGTAATTGTCAAACATCCGTTTTTGAATAACTATGAGTGGTTACTTCATAATAATACACTTTTATCTATCTGTCTTATTTTTTCTAATTTTAAAATTTCAAGATAGCAAGCTGAGTGGCTAGCGCTTGCTACCCACAGGTTTTGCGGGTTTGTCGAGTCCCGGCAGTGTCATGAATGTTTGTAGTAGTTCGAATCCACTTTAAACCGTAGGTCCCAGTCTAATGATCGTAAAGCATTGTGGAGGTAATGTTACTCCCACGTCTGTAGCTTATCTTCAAGCTTTTTGCACCTTCTGGGTAGTGTTAAGTGAGTAACGTCAGTGCAGCGCTTGCCTTAAGGCATCCAAGACAATTGTCTAAGTTTTACCAGCTGCATTATAACAACAACAAACAAAAAAAAAAAAATTCAAGATTTATAATTTTAATCACATATAAGTTTCTTTCTAATTTTATTTGCTATGTTATATTTTAACCACATAAATAAACTTATCTTAAGTATATTTTCACCACAAATTTTTTAGATATTTTATACTTATGATTGGCTTGAACCATCAAGCACTCTACTGCTCCATGATATGGGTTAACAGGCCCTTCAGGGTATAGGTACTTCATTGGCCTTCAATGCAGTGTTATGGACTCATAAAAAAATCTTTTCTAATTCTTCTAATATATTTTTTCCATCAGCAATTTGGATATTCCAGTTTTGTCACTCCAGATCACAGTGTTCCATAGTTCTTCTGATGAATTAATATATATGCTTTCAGCCCAGTGAAGGTTTTTTTTTTTTTTTTATGTGTCATCATTTTAAGGCATAAAAAATATTTCTTTAGACATACTCGCCTTTAACCCAAAACATTGAAATCTGTTTCTAACAGCTTTAGTATTTTAGTTCACAACATATTCTTGTAAATCGCTTTTAGTTCCTTTGAATGGCTTTCTTTTGCAAAACAGTTTCTGAATTCTCTCTTCACATTGTAATGTTTTGGATCTTTTCTTGCTTTTATTAGTTTAGATTTCAATAAATTGTGTCATTTAACAGCTAAGAAATTTTTCTCATTGTAATGATTCAATCTGATTTATTGTATGTATTGCATTTTTTGATGAAGTTATTATTTTATACCAACATTTACCAGTCTTTTTTATTTCCTTGCCATCATATTAAAGTTGTGAAATTTAATGAAAGAAATTACAGTAAAAAACACATAGGAAAAAGCTTAATTTTGATATTATAATTATTCAATAAGGAAGTTTTTACTATGAAAATTCAAAAGATATTGCTTATTCATACTCTGTTTGACAAAGATCAAGGCCTATTCATACTTTAAGAGTAAAATATCACTACTAGTTCATGACCTTACATTGTTAAATATATTATATGGTATCATAAAAATTTGATTTGCTCTTAAAACAATACTACTTATTAAAAGTTTTGAATCTCCTACATTAGTACAATTGTAATTTTTCTTTTACATTTATTTAGATAGAATTTTATTGTGTAAAAAAATTACTGTGATAATTGCATTGTATTTTGTATAAAATTATCATTTTAATAATATACAACTTCATTTCATTTTAAAAATAATGAAATAACACTCACTTAAACTTTAAAAATTATATTTTCCATGGTTTTCTACAATTTTGATCACTATTTTATATTTGCTTTATAAATTTTGATAGAAGTAATCTGGTATCAAGTTTATGAATACTTATTTCTTTCTTTCTTTTTAATTTATTTTAAGTTTGAAAATTTATTTTAAAACCAATAATATCCATTATCTTCTGTTTTATTTTATTATTATTATCAATATGGTTAAAATTCAATTTGCAAATGTTGTTAGAAATAAAGAAATTTTGTTAAAAATTATATTATGGAAGCATATATTGATATAAAGTAAAAAATATATATTTATATAGAATTTTAAAAAGAATTATGAATACTGTAGTAATACATTTTTTATTTTGAAATCATATTTAAATAATAAGTTATATAAAAATGGCATTCTAGTTCATATGAGATGAAAATAACTTTCATAATAAATTTTAGATTATTTTGCTTCAGCCCAATATGTAATAATCACCCTACCATTAAATTATTTATTTTATTCTTCAAAAATTAGATATTAATACTGATGTTACTAAATTTTCTTAGATTCAGAACCTTCTCAAGGAGATGAGGAAAAGAAACGTCAAAAGCGAGGGGGTAAAGGAATGCTAAAGGCCAAGAAAAAAGCTGAAAAAGAGAAAAAGATTTGTTTATCTAGAGCACCAAGAGGAAAGAAGAAGTTTGTCACAGTTATTACTGGCCTTAAAACTTTTGGTAGTAAATTTATTTTTCTAATCAAATCTTATTAATTTTTTATTTAATAATAATCAAATTAAAATTTTAAATGTTAAAAAGATTTTTATTAATAATCATTTTGAATTATTTTTTAATTAAAGAAGTTGTATAATCTAATCAAGAAATTTTCACATTCCTTTGATTTCTATTGTAGTCAGTGAAACTTCACTAAAGATCTAGATTTAAATGTATTGAGTATATTTCTTAATATGCCTTTCATCATTTAGTATTTGCACATATATAAACCTCAAGCTAGATATTGTCTATATTTTTATAGATTTCATATTGTAAACTAACCATGTCTCTTCTCTTAAAACTGTTACCTGAATACAGAATATTGAATAGCTATAGATTTAAATATTAATAGTAATAAGTTCTTTTAATTAATCAAGAATGTCTTTTAACATTCATATACTGGAAGAAACATAAAAATATTAATAATCATTGCTGATTAGTAGAATATTATAGTTATGTATAAAATGTGTTTCAAACACCAATGAGAAAGTATAACCTTCTAACTCGTTTTAAAACAAATTTTTTTCTTCTCAGATATTGATTTAAAAGATGCAGCAAAATTTTTTTCTCATAAATTTTCCTGTGGCTCATCTGTAACAGGCGATGATGAAATAGTTATTCAAGGTGATGTTAAGGATGAATTATTTGATATAATTACTGAACATTGGCCTGAGGTAAGTCAATGCAATAATTGTTTCATATGTTTAGAAAAAGGTCTTCTTTGTACTTGTAATATTTTATTAATATTTCTTTTCTGTTACAGATTGATGAAGATTTTATTGATATGTTAGGTGATCAATCTCGGTGATTAAGACTATTATTAGAAATTCCACAAGAAAGTTACTTTTGTGTAAAATTTTGTAAAATAAATCTTATTAAAAACTCAAAATTCATTTTAAGTTTTCATTTAGTTTAACATGCTGATCACCATATCTACATAAAATATTAAATAATACTTTTTAAAAAAGTGAACAATTTTACATTGAGAATTTAATTACTATTTACTTCTGAAAATGTCAAATTTAATTTTACAATAGATATATGTAGTAATAGTCATATAATACAGTACAATTATACAATATTAAGCCGTAATCTAAATGAAAATCATATTTGTTGCAAAACAGATGGAATGTTCTATTTCATTCAATAAAAATTTAACAAAAAAAAAAAAATTAAAAAGCAATTTAAATAAAAAAAATGTATTTATAATTTTAAAACATTATAACTGATTTTTTTAGTGCTCTTTTGTATCACTATTTTTTTTCTTTTGGAAAAAGGGTTATATCTGTATTACATTATCTTTAAATATTAATTTAGTTGCATCTCTAAACCATTTACAGATTTGAAACAAGACAGTTGAATAGCCATGACAAATTATATTAAATGAAATCAGTTTCTTATGCAATTATGGTGTGGAAGATATGTTTGTGAAAAGTTTAAAAGATGATTTTCTTGATTGCAAAATTATCTCAAAGTATTTGCTCATTATTAAATTGCATCAAACTTATGAAAGCAGAAAATTGAAAATGAATTTGGACACTGATTTCGCATTTGAAAACATAAATTTGATCTAATATTACTATCATTGAATTACAATGTCAATGCTACAATTCATTCTATTTTTATGAAATATATCTTAGTTTTTCATATTAGTATAAACTTGTTTCACACTCCAGTTGATTATTCAATTGACAAAATACTATACATTTTTTTTTTTCATTCACAACATTAAATATGTAAAAAAGAAAAAGCTTGCTTGATTTACAAATGATTTACGAAATCATAAAAATAAATCATAGCTAACATCTGATAAATGTAATGGAAGAAGAAACATTGGATACTTTTTTCAAAACTATTATTTTTTATTTTAGTCTTGATGTTTTTTAAACTACTTTAAGAATTACACTTCAAAAGTTATGTTATGGATCATCTTCCTAATATTTTACAAATACTATGAATTAAAAAAATAATAATAATAATGGAATTACAACTTAAGCAAAAAATTTTTCAATGTTGTTAAGGTAGCATTGAAATGACAATGGATATCATTGGGACAACCATCTTTTTATGGGCAATTATTGTTAATAGTTAACTTAAAAAAATATTAGAAATCACATGAATAAAATCAAAAATAAAAACGGGTTTAGATTTAAAAATACTTTGTTAATGAAACAGTTTGATCATTCACAATGTTTTTGTAATTATATTGAATAAATTATGCAAAACTTTCATTGTTGCAAGTTTTAATATTTTTTATATATAAACTCCATTGAAATCATCTGTTTCTTGGAATTCCATGTTGCACTCCCCTTTCCCCCACTTGTTTTATTCTTTAATTCTTAAAATTGACTAATATAATGCACAGGTTTAGGCGAAGCAAAAATTTTTACTTCTATGTAATCATTACATTACATTTCCTCACTAATGGATGGACATATTCAGTTTTTAGGATGTAATAATGTGGTTATGCAACTTGATTTCAATATCAGTATCCAGAACTGTTTTTCTAGAGCATATGAGACTATGTTTTTTACTGAAAAATAAAGTTAATTACTTGTTAATAAATGATTCTTTTCTTTTATTTAATAAAATGTCTGCATATCTAAAGTTAAAAGAAATTACTTTTTTTATAAGATAAAATCAAGAACTTGTTCTGAAGCAACAGTTATCATGGAATGAGTTGGAATTGCTGGTAAAAACTTTTTACTTTGATATATTTAAGTAATTATAGTCTTTGTCTTAATGTGACATGTCTTCCTTATATTTATTATATGATAAAAAGTGAAAAAGAATTGGGACTATATTTTATTTAAAAATATTGATCAACTCCATCATTTATTTTAAAAGAAAATTGCAATGCATAATTATAACTCCTTTTCTATTAAAATAATTAACATAAGCTTTTCTAAAAATAGCAAACATTCCAAAATTATACACTAGACAAAATGTTTTATTAATATTATTGCACTGAGTATTATTTTATGAAGGTGGAGCTTTTTATAGACCAAGCTACAGCTTAAAATATCTCCTGAGTGAAATGAATCAATTATTATATTGCATATGAAACATTGACAATACTATTCTTCCTTTAGAAAAAATATATTAGTAGCATTTATGTACTATTCATTAGAACTAAAAACTTGTTAAATGCTTCTTAAAATTAACAAGTTCTTTTTTTAAGAAATTAAAGATTTAATTGTAGTTTAATAAAATGATTTTATTTAATTTGGAATATAGCATGAATTTTTAAGATAATTTTTTAAAGCTTTTACAATTGGACATAATTATCCGTTTTCCCGTTCAAAACATTTTTTTATATATAAACATGGAAGATCCGATAAAGAGTAATCCTAACTTTCTTCAAAATATTAAGGTTATAAATATTTTTTTTCAATCAAAATTCCTCATTTTTAAATTATTGCTTTATGATTTTTGTAGCAGTAAAAGTAAGAAGTTCATTGTTAAAATATATAATGTTTATTTGCTGATTATAAAATAAATGCAATAATCTAAACATGAATATAATAAAAAGGGAAAAAAGACTTTTTAAAACAAAAATTTTGTTTTTAATTTCAGTTTTAAATAATAGGTGTGATGGCTATGACTTAATGTGTTTCAGAGGCCAATAGTAAAAATTCCATTGGTCAAATATTTAGGTTATGTGGATTTGATTTGAAGAGAAAATTTTTCACATTTTTGTTATAAATGGTTCCATAAGGTCTATTTTTAGAATAAAATAAGCAAAAACAAATATAAAAGTTAAAAGATAATTAAGCTAATTTTAGTAAGCTGATTTGACAGCATAACAATTAATAATTATGTTAATTTGAAAAATCAAAAAATATTGCATAGTAGGCAAATCAATTAAGACTTGATGTACTCTGAAATAGAAATTCTATTTTACTGTTTTGCTATAATACAAATATTGAACCATACATCCATTAAGTGTATCAATTTAAAATTAATGTAAAATATTATACTCAAACAAAAATTCATATAAATTTCAATTTGATTGGCTTCTTTCCTAAAAATAGAAAATTATTTTGGCAAAATCTGAACTTTATTTTTAATGTTTAAAATTAAATATCAATAAAATATTTTTATCATTCCTAATCTCGCTGGTTAAAAAAATATAAATCATACATTTTGATTTAGTAACTATTCATCTCCTGGAAGCATAGGTGCTTTCAAAATAAATAATTAGTGGCCATAAAATATTTAGTTTAATATAGCATTTATTACACAGTAACAATAAAAAATAGGTGTGCATAAATGTAACTTAGTAACATTCATATAGATTTAAGAAAATAGCATTTACAGAAAATATAATCTTAACAATTCAAACCCAATTTTTATAAATTCAATAATGTGGTACATGTAATATGAAAATACTTTTTAGACATTCGAAATATGTGAATGAATGAATACAAGTTGTGTCAATAACATCTTTTTCATTACATATACAAGTAAACAATATAAAGCACTGGTTTTCAAATTAAATATCAATGTGTGTTAATAACATCTTTTTAATTAAAATATACAAGTAAACAACATAAAGCACTGGTTCTTAAATTGAATATGATTCATCTGTCCCAAAAGGCAGACGCAAATTATGGGAGGGTGGGTGCTAGTTCACCATAAAGCATTTAATAAAAATAAGAGGGTAGAAAAAGCCCAATATTGGAAAAAAAGAAAAATTATTCATGAATGATTCAAAGATGGTTGCCAACAATTTTAGTTGCAAGACAATACTTACAGTTTATTCAGGATTATGAGTTGCACTATAAAAATGTTCTATTGCATTTCTTTCTTCATATTTAATGAACATAGCTTTAGTGTTAACTTCAGTTTTAGGTCACAAATTTAGTGACAAAAGAAATCAACTGTAAATATCAAATTATGGTAATTTAAGAATGCTGCTCACAATAATAATTTTTTGATTGCAACACAGCACAATTTAAATTTTACATCATGCTTCGTTATTCTAATTTTTTGACTAGAATCCAATTCTAATAAATTTTATAATAACAAGTTTAAAGGCATCTTATTTACTATGCTCAAGACATAGATAGATATACAGATACACATACACACACAAAATGCAAATTTTTACAATATGTTTTTGTTCACTTAACGAAGGTAGATTTCCAAGGAGGCACTAATTCCCCCTTCCCCCTGAAAACGGGCACTCGGACAAACAAATCTGGAAACTACTGTTATAAAGCAATATTTTTTAAAAATAAAACAAATATTATTTTTAATTTAAAATTAGATTTTAATGAATATCCAAAACTCCTTTTAAAAATAAATTAAATACTTTTAAGAAGAAAAAAGTAGATAGAACAATTATGATTATGCAATATTTTCTAGGAGAATAAAATTTATAATATTAAAATATATTTTATTTAATATTCTATATTTGGAGTCTAATTAAATTAGGTTGTAAGTAATTTGATTCAAAATTTATTGCACTATAACAGTTTTTATATAATATATATATTTGAAAAATAGAACCATAATAGATATTATTTTCATGTAAGAAACTAAAATTTTAGTAATATGATCTTTTTAATTCTAATAATTTAAAATATTTTGCAATTCTTTATTTTTAAAAAGTAATATTTTTTAAAGGAAAATTCAATCCTTTTTGGATTTTTTCTTAGAATAAGCTTCTTTTGCTTTCACTTGAATAAATTCTCCTTTTCTGTATCCCTTTATAAAAACACCAGTAAGTGAATTACCATAAGCACATCCAGTATCCAATCCAGTAGCAAAGCGGCGTTTCTGCAACATGCGTCTAGCATCATGTCCAAAATACACATGTTGAGGGCCTCCCCATAACTCAGACCAAGGTTCACCTTTATTTGTATCCTCAATTGGTAAAAGTCCTTCTTCCCAAAAATAATCTGTCATAATAATGTTCCTCATGCGAACTAAGTGCATTGGTTCATTAATTTCTACAGGAACACCAGGAACTAAACCAGCATGAACAATAATACAGTTCAAAGTTGGAAGACTTATTGTGTACGGAAGTTCGGTTAAATAATTTATATTTTCATTGGACAAATCTTTAATCCATAAATTCTTTTCTTTTAATCGGTAATTTGAATTTTTACTATTGAAATATTCTTCTAAAACAACTTCATCGTGGTTTCCTCGAACAGATAAAATCGATTTAGATTGCCTGACTAAATTCAGAACTTCACTGTTTTTCGGACCTTTGTTGACAAGATCACCAACTAATAACTTTAAAACATTGTCCCCTGCAGCATTTGCTTTTTCAAGTAATGCTTCCAACTCATCACAGCAACCATGAACATCCCCAATAACAAGAATCTCTTCAAACTGTTCAAGAAATGATGAATCTAGATGCTTATGCATCACTTGAGGAAAAGGAATATTATAATTATGAAAATATCTTCTTGTTGGTTTAGGTATTAGTCTATTAATAGCATTCAAAATGCACACTACTAATGACACCATTGTTACTCTTTTTTTGTTGTTTTTTTTGTCAAAGTCAAATATCTGTCTTGATGAGCTTGATGGCAAGGTTTTTAAATATTTTATTTTTCCATCCCTGTAAGATAAATATAGAATATCTTTAGTATTGCAAAATTTGTAAAGTATTAATGGGATTTTTTTAGTAAATAAAGAGTACTTGACAAAATTTATATAACTAAAAAATGTTATATTATTCTCGTTATAACTAATGTGTTTAGTGTTTTAAAAATTATGTTTACAAAGTTTTACAGAAAGAACCACAATTGCCTCTAAAAAAATTAACAATTGGCAGAATATTATAATGGAAGTTAGATTGAATTATCCTCATTACTTTAAAACAGCTATAAAAAACCTTTTTAAAAATTGTATTTTCATAATTATAAAAATGTTTTATGAAATTAAATTGACTGAGTAACAATTACTGCAAAAAATAAACTTTTTTAATGAGTTAGAAGTTTTATTTCCAGAAGTACAAATGAAGCAGTTCAAAATAAGGTATTTAGCAAAGCTTTCAATAAATGAAATTTTATTTAGTAATTACATAAAAGTTTTCTTACACTTTATATAAACATCAAAATCAAACAAAACACCTACAATATTATTCAGTGTTTCCATGCTAATATATACTAGTACAAAAACCTTAATTACTCATATTTTAAAACAAATATCCTTATAATTCATAGGAATCAATATCACAGTCAACTGAATGTGAATTTTTTTAAATAATAAACTTCTTACAAAGTAAAAAATTACTCAATAAGCACATGAAGAAATAAGATAGATTCAAATTATAATGAAAATCAAATTCTAATTTATTAAAATAATTTTTAAAAATGAAAATGGTAATTTAAAAACAATAAAAAAAAAATTTAAGAATTTTCCTTGTTAAAAGCTTTTTAAGCTTTAATGCATATACAAGTTGTTATGCATACTTTTATATAATATATATTTATTTTTATATAAAATTTATTATTATTATTTATTTTTATATATTATAAATAAATATATATATATATATATCAAATTTATAATTTTCATAATATAAATCCTTGTAAAATGTATAGAAATTTAAAATGATGAAGCACATGAGATATTTTTTGTTTAATATGTTTTGGAAATTACATTTACTTTATTAGAGAAAAAAGTCAAACCTATTCTGAATATTTATGACAAAATTAACATGATATTGTTTTTTAAAAATACACCAACAGAAAATAATCAAAATTATTTTGAATAAAATAATTGTTTAATTTAGTCAAGTTCTTCAATGTGAGGTTTTACACTATTTTCACAGATATTCATTGCAGATTCATTTTTTTCAGCATGTGGTATAAGCTCTGGTAGCATTAAAATTACAAGATCAGAAGCAATTTCGCTTAAAGTATTCTCAAAATCTAGACACCAACTCATAAAATATTCAATTTTCTTCACTCCTTGAAACAACATCTTTTGTACTGTTTTATCTATTACTTTATTCTCTCTGTTGGCATGCTTAAGTTCAAGGAATAACAACTTGATATCATGCAAAGCACATAAAACAAAAGTAGCAGGTTTTGCATTATTAGGGCCTTTCATTAGAAGTTCCAAGTCATTAACAATGCTTTTCACAAAAGTCAGATGAGTGTCAAACTCTGAAGCACAAATTAAACGAATAGAATCTTGAACAACCTCTTCAAGGCTGAAATAATTATGCCCCTTTGATAATACAGGACTCAGACGAAAAATAAAATCCACAACATCTTCTATAAAATCTCGTAAATCACAATTATAAAATCGATAGAGAAATGTATATGAATAAAGCACATTAACCAAATTGTATTGAATACAATTTGAAGGTTTAGCAGAAGTTAATTCGGACAGTTTTTTAATATTCAAGGGATAAGGTGGCCGAGTACCCAATCCATCTCCTAAATCAGCATTTTCCGATTCTTCAGTAACCAGATTTAAAGTTGCATTAGTCCACCATGGTTGGTTTACAGGTAGGATTGTTGCTAAATTACTTTCATCTCTGATAAAAGCCTTAAATTTCTCTTTTTCTTCATCATTTAAATTTTGCCAAATAGTACTTTCATCGGCATTATTTATATTTAATCCAGCGAATCTATCTTCAATGGAAAGTTCCGATGGATCTTCATCATATTCCTCTTCGAATTTCTTTAACATACGTAACATATTTTCTTTTTCGGCATTATTACAAGATTTTTCTTGGAGAGACTTTTCAATCCATTCTTTAAAGAAAGATTCACTGCATTCTGTGTGTCCGCGAGATTTATAACACACTGACGAACAATATTTGATATTACAACGGGGACAACAATAAATCCCTTTACCTATCTTACAAAATGCACAGTTTGGAGCTATTTTGGACATGCTCATTTTTAAAAGTTAAGTTTTTTAGCTTGCTAATTAATTTGATCACGAAATACACTATTCTAAACTTTTCTCTCTGAAATTATTCATGTGTTACAATAATACAACGTTAAAAAATAAAACTTGAACTTTGATAATCTAACATACACGGAAATTTTATAATCACCTTAAAACTAAATCATAATCATCATAAAAATCACTTACAAAACATACTCATCTGCCGAATCAATTTAGCGGTTTGTTTACTGTAGCAGTGATGGCCGAATCTGTATAATCTGCATAAAAAGAACGAATCATTACATCAGTACGTATGTTACGAATCATTTATTTTCATCTGCATGGAATTCAAACAGTTTGATGGTTCAAAGTTCGATGAATTTCAAACGAACTTTTGAGCCATACAAACTATTTGAACTTCAAGCAAATTCGTATAGTAAAGGTGAAGGTTGCATAATGTACAGTGCTTGGGAAAAGATGTCCTTATCTTCAGTTATTTACTTAATTAATTTTAAAATATTACTTAAAATGAAAGAAGATGATAACTTTGCGTGAAGAGCACTACAGGTAATTAAAATAAAAAATGAGCTAGGAAAATATGTAATCAAAAAGAGAAATAATAAAGAAGAAATTTAAAATGAATTTAATAAATTTTACACTATATAAATATAACTGAGGCGATAGTAGAAAAAAAAGGAAAGTGTGAAGCGCAGTGTCAATCTGTGAGATAATCGATGACGAAATATGTGAGAGTTTTCATCTAGTGAGGTAGAAAAAGAAGGACAGACGAGGAAGAAAGAAATTTGAACATTAGTCAAAATTTATAAGTTCTGAAAAATTGTGGGAGACAGGGAAATCTCATAAGTTCTTCATTATTTAGATTAATATTGAGATCTTTAGCCACATAACTGCCTCCAACTTAATTGTTAGATACTAAAAACATATCGGTGGTCTCATGCCCTTTGTGTTTATAAGAAATATAAGATAATTAAATGACCTTTCATAAAAATTACTTATTAAAATTATTGTAAGAGTAATTAAATATGATTTCATATGTAACGTTAATTAAAAATAAAAAACTGAAAAGAAATAAAAAATTTAAAAAAAAAAAAAAAAAGAATAGATGTTTGATGAAATCAGTTGCATATAATCGAATAATAAAACAGAATGAGCCAAGGTCAACATAGGAAGAAAATAACATGCGAAACATTGGAAGAAAAGCGAACTTTTTTTCGTCTAAGCAGTTGGAGGTAGAAACAAATTAGTCAGAGCAAAGTAAATGGCTGCAACAGAGGAACAATGCATGGGCGTAGTGCAATTGAAAGGAGAAAATCCTGAGTCAGAAATGAGCATATGGAATTAATTTAAAATATTTAGAACAGTGTAAAATATTTTGCTAGTTTTGCTCGAAGAAATATTATAATTGTAATTTTTCAGGATATTTAAAAACTGGGATATTGAGGTTTCGTATATCATTATGGAATTAGTAGAAATTTTGTGAACAAATTGTCTTAACTCGGAATCGAGAGAACGCGTCTAATATCGTTACTACGAAATCTCCAGGGTGAATTTGTTAACATTTTAGGAGTTTTGTTCTCAAGCCTTTGAATGGTTTCAAAATCAGTACATGCAGCAGAACCCCAAACTGGGCTAGCATGAGCTAATACTGGACGAAGATAAGAGAGAGATATTAGTATTTTGAGATTAAGAGGTAAAGCAAAATTTCTATTGATTAAAAGATAGAGAATTCTAAATTAAGTATTGTGTTTATTTCTAAGATTGTAGGTATGCGATCTGTAGTTAAGTTTACCATTAAGAATAATTCCTAAGTTCTTAATTTCTTTAAACCATGCGAAATAATTATTATAGATTTTAATATAGGGGGATTATAGGATTTTTGAGAGTGATAAGAACTGCTTCAGTCTTATCTACATTTAATTTTATTTTCCAATTAATGGGCAATTTTTCTAAATAAATGATGTAATTTTGCAAAATTTTCTAATTTTGACAAGTTTGCCAATTGCCAAGTTTTCCGATCTTGCGTTAAGATTTCAGTATCGTCGACATACAGACTAATTTTGATGTTGTTCTTTTGCTGATTATCGTTGATAAAAAATATGGTAGAGGAAGGACGAATTGGGGAATCAGTATTCCCTACTGCGACAACAAAGTGTCTGTCTGAAAGATAGTTACGAATTACTAGAATTAAATAAGTAGAGAAATTGTAAGAAATAAATTTATAAATCAATCCATTAATCTAGACTATCTTGGCCTTGGCCACATCAAGAAAAATTGCAATAGTTTTATATTTCCAGGAAAATCCTTCAGCAACAGTTTCTATGAGATTGTAGAGTTGATGAGTTGTAGAAAGTTTTTCAATAAATCCAAATTGCTGTGTGATGGGAAATTTTCAATTAGTTTACTAATAGAAGAGAGTAAAGAAATTGGTATGCAATTAATAGAAGTAGGATCCCTTCCATTTTTAAGAATTGGGAGAATTCTGGCAGTTTTCCAAGAATTAAGATAGTATTCAACATGGTAGAGTCAGTACTTTTACAAATCTCAAGTATTATTTTGAAGGGAAGAATTTTTTTTAACATTTTATTAGCAATTTTAACTATGCCAGGAGTTTTGTTAATTTTCAGAGAGGAAATTCAATTAATAATGAAAATAGGAGTTATGAATAATGAAAATATAGTTATGAATAGGAGTTTCAGAGGTTTAATAAATATTAATAAAATTAGAGATAATAAACTCTTTGTGTAAGCCTCTTCTAGTAGGCTTTGTGAATTCAACTTCGTATCTTTAATTGATATGATTTATTTCACGTTGTGAATTTAGCTCCAAACTCAATATGCCCATTTACTTAAGACGAATTTTTGAAATAATGTTGGCTGATGTAACACTTTTCCTCTAACGGCAATGATATGATGAGATAATGGCATTTTTTTATACATACGCTAACGGAATTAAAACTAATGGCAGGGGGTTGAGCCTGTAGCACTATCTGTAGTATGAAACTATATGAATTGAACCATATTCGCCTGTAATACAAGCATGTGAATGCATTTATTTATTTGTTTATTAGTAAATTCATGAGTGCATCAACTTTTGGATAACATGGCACATATCTAGAAAAATCCTTTATTACAGCAGCAGAATATCAACAGACTGTGATCCTGTAGACTATTGCGAGACATAGATAGCAAATTATTTATTGTCCCAACAGAAATAGACATTCAAGTATTTTATGTACTTTGAGTATGAGATTGTTTCATTTATAGATGTCACCTATTTAAGGCGCATATATTATTGTACAATTTTTAAGACTATTTTAATATTAATATTAAATTATAAGCATTATTTAGTTTAATTTTATGCGTTCCTAAATAATATTCTATAAGACGTTCTCCATAGCTTTCACCTTATTGGCAAATGTGTCCATGGTTTTCATTTACTGCAAAAGGTTATGTTCAACACAAGAAGTTATGAATTCCTAATATATGACGATATGGTTTCGTTTTTATAGATGGCATACTCAACAATCACTGTTTTGGAAGACGATTGTGACAAAATATATCACATTTACAGGACACACAATTTGATTGGATCTAGTGTTTACATCCGAAAATCCAGCTCGTAATTTCAATATTCATTAGATACACTGTAAAAGATATAACTACACTCATGTCCATAAATTAAGGATAATGAAGTTCAGGCAAAGAAAGAGACAGAAGCAAAACAAATTTGACTTATTTGTAAAGTCTATTTATTAAACAAAAGGTAAAGAGCAAAAAAGATGCTTTATGTTTGACATAATTAATAAAAATTGCGATTTTTACTCCCTGGAGCAAATTTCAAAAAAGAACCTATTTACAAAAAACAGTATAACATGGTTAGTATGATGGTTAATATGGAGTATGTCTCCCGGACGATGCAATACAGGCCTTACAACGCCTAGGCATGCTGAGTATCAAATTATCAATCTGATCTTGGGGAATATTACACCACTCATCAAGTAATGCCCTCCGAAGTTCCGGTTGACAGGTGGGAGGGGTATGACGGGCTGCAATTCGTCGGTCAAGCATATCTCACACATGCTCTATTGGATTCAAGTCCGGTGAGTATGCCGGCCAATCCATATGGGTGATATCCTCCAATTGAAGGCATACGTCTACAATGTTTGCACGGTGAGGACGGGCGCTGTCATCCATAAACAGAAATTCAGCACCCATGGCGCCCCGAAACAAACGTACATGTTGTTCCAGAATGACATCCCGATAGATGTGGCCTGTCATCGTTACACTCTGAACATGCAGGTCAGTTCTGGAATCAAGAATAATTCCTCCCCAAACGAGCCATCCTGCACCACCGTGACGGTGTCGTTCAATGGTGTTCTCTGGGGGGTAACGTGTACCTGGCGCTCTCCATATGAAAGTCCGGCGAGAATCAGACTGCAAACTAAACCTGGACTTGTCGGAAAACATCACACAAGACCACTGTTGCGGTGTCCACAATGCATGCTCTACTTCAGGTTAATCGCAGGCGACAGTGAGTTGCGGTAAGTGGAACACATCTGACAGGCCTACGAGCATATAGACCAATGTGCCCTAAGCGTCTGTACACGGTCTGCCTTGAAACTGTCGTACCGGTAGCTGAAGAGAGCTGACGAGACAAGTCTGATGCTGTGCTCCGTCTGTTTCTTTTGGCAGTAACTGCTAAATATCGGTCCTCATTCGGCGTTGTAACTCGGGGCGACCTGTGCTGTAACATCTACTCACATTACCATCATCTTGGAATCGTTGTCAAACCCTGGAGATGACACTCTGGGCGATTCCAAGTTCCTCGGATACTTCCAGCTGGGTACGTCCACATTCCAGTCGTCCGATAATTCTACCACGTAAAAAATCATCCAAATGCTTCCTTTGTGCCATAACTATGCGGTTATTGCACTGAAAGGCTTTAAAGCGCTTGTGAACAATTTTACTTCTTTGCCACTATTCCTTATATACCCTCTCTTACACTCTCGTCATTGCGACGTACTATCCGCGCCATCTGGTGGTTTCCTGTAATTTACATATTCTTCTTCAAGATGTGTGTGATAATTCTACAGGTGAAATTTTTTATTTTAGAGTTCAATTTCTGTGTGATTCTGAATTATCCTTAATTTATGGATATGAGTAATTTTTTTTTTTTTTTTTTATGGACATGAGTAATTTTTGTAATTTTTTTTAATAATTTTAAATTCATTTCTATTATCCTTCATAAATATTTTAGTTTATTTATCTTATGAATTGTTTTTCTGGGAATTGAAAAACTGTTACTTATATGTAATGATTGATAAAAATCTCAATTTCTCTCTTTGCATTCTACTTTTTTTTTTTTACTCTAATTGAGATGTATTTGATGTGCTTAAGTAAAAGAATTCTACGACCCATTTGTAAATTTCAATTTGTATAGAAATTGTATTTTATATCTCTTCAAAGAAATTTGAATATATTATAGGCATATGATTAAGTTAGTTTCATTTAACGTCACAGTCTTTACGCAGATTGAATCATTCGCTATGTAATTGGCTGTATTATTTCCTTTATTCTAGAGTAAATATTGCTCAATCAAGTTACTTTTTAAAATAACATATTGTAATAAATATTTCAATTATATTTAGCAACTACAGCAATATTTAAACCACCAACCAAAACATATTATTGTCAGCCACAAAGTTCAGAGATGTTCGCATATAATAATTGTAACAAAATGTCTGGCCACACATACACACACAGGAAATTATTTTGATTATTGTGCATTATATTTTTATTTCATTTATAAATACATAAAAATATAATGAAAATTAAATAACATATAATAAAAATAAAATAGACGCGTGACATTATAGTTATTCAATATATGTGCTGATTCAAATAGGCTTGCTCATTTTAATGCATTATCAAGCAGTGATATTTATTTTGATGTTCATTTTAATGTATAATATATTTAACAAGCATGTAAAAATTTTTAAATGTCTTTTTATGTCATGGTACATTTATTTATTACATACATTTCAACATCTATCCCTGAGAAAAACAAAAATTGACAGCAATAATACGGTTTTTAAGAATATTTTTTTTTTTTAATAAGAAATCTTTTTACAAAATAAATAACCCTATAATATATTGCTGAATTTAAATATTATTACAAACAGCAAAAATGAAAATTTGGATTAAAAATGAATAACAAAAGTTTAAAAATCTAAATCACTTTTAACATCCCTGTCATGATTGTCATAATAAATACCTTAACAAAAATTTTGTTTGATATTAACAATAGTTCTGTTAAATTTAACAATTCTCAAAAACAATATTTATTTTGTAACGTTTTATTTGCAGTGTTAAAATTTTCAGCATTACAAAATGGAATAAATAATAAGTCAATTTTTTTAGCGAAAAATGGCTTTTAATTATCATGATTCAAAACATGTTCATTTCTTGGAAATAAAAATGTAGTTTCTTGAAAATTATAAACATAATAAAACGTTCTTTATATCATCATTTATTATTGATAGTTATCTGGAACAGTCTCAACACTCAAATCTGGACAGAGCCAATTGTAAATGGTTACAATTGCAATTCCTCTGGTCATGTATTTCTTGTGCCCACAGTATACATGCTGGGGTCTTTTAATTTCAATAACTATGAAACAATTTTAAACTTTTTGGAATTTGAAATCAAATCCACAAGGACATCTTGCTTCAAGTGTCACTTCATCATAACTCAGAATCTTTTCTTCTCTAAGAGATGTATGGCTCCTCCATGCATAATAACGGATTTCAAAGAAGGGATGAAAACCAAGAAGACCTTAAGGCTGTCCTTTATGTATTTACTGGGAAGAAAAATTGCAATACAAAATTTTTGCCCAAGTGATCTTTTTCAAATAATTCAATTTTATTTAATTGTCAAATTTACAAAAAAAAAAATCACTTTAATTCTAATGATTCTGAAAGACATATTCTCCAAAACATAAAAAAAAAAATTAAAGACAAAATATTATAAAATAATGTTAATCTATTCCTTCAAGCATATTTCATTATTCATATAAATCACCTATAGGTATTTAAAGCAATCTGCATCACAAACTTTCCATATCTGCAGCCACTATTGAAAATATTGGTTAAATAGTTACCACGTAAACAACTGGTATCAATATCAATTATGAATCGATACAAAACAAACGATTAAAAATAAAAGAATAAAAAAAGAATATTAAGCTATTGCATCAACCACACTTCGTTTTTCATATCAATCACTGATATTTATCTAAAGCATTCTGCGTCACGAAAGTTCCAGATCTGTTGCCACTAATGAAAAGTCCAGTCAAATAGTTACCACGATAACAACTGGTATCAATACCAGTTGCAAATGGATACAACTGCAGCTTTCTTTTGTTATCGTGTCCAAAATATACATGCTGAGGTCCTCTCCATTTTGAGGCCCAAGGATGTCCTTTGAACTGCTTGGGATTGGCGCGAAATCCTCCAGGACAATCTGAATCTGGTGTGATGTCCCTTAGATTCATCATCGTCCATGGTCTTTGTTTTTCCAAAGGAACTCCTGGTAGAAGTCCACCATGCACGATAACGGAATCCAAAGATGGAATAGAAATGCTGTAAGGAAGTTCTTCTAAGTATTCCAAGTCTGCTGGAGATAGTTTCTTCATCCATTTGTCGGAGCGTTTTAATTTATAGTTATTTGACGCATGGGAAAAATATACTTTCAAGAGGCATTTTTGGTCATTATTCCCTCTAACAGATATGCATGATTCACAATTCCGTATGTAATGCAGAACTTCCAAATTTTTCGGTCCTTTTCGTAGTAAGTCTCCAACGAATATTTTTAAGACGTCATCAGATGTGGCATTTGCTTTTTTCAATAGCAATTGAAGTTCATCATAGCAGCCATGTACGTCTCCAATGACAAACAGTTCTGTGTAGTTTTCCAAGAATGTTGGGTTCAAGACTGAATGCTGTACCCTTGGTGGATATTTATCATAAATAGAAAATGGTTGACAGATCATCGTATGGACTATCAACGGAAATTGAAACAGTACTCCAACTATAAACACAATTAGATGCATTCCTCTGTAAATAAAGAATATAATTATTAAATAGTAATGAAAATTAATTATAGCATTTTCCAAAAGAAGCTTTAAAATTTGAAATCCAATAACTACCGATTTTCTTTTAAGTTTTAGGTAAAATTTTTATTAACCCTAATTTAAATTATTTACAATGATGTTATATTAACGATAACAACACGTTGAAAACGAAAACATAATATTAACAACAGAATTTTAAAAAAAACTTTTGGAGAAGACTTATTTATTTTCCATAACTCAATGTTCGACACACATAAAAAATTTTTAAACTATAGTGAATAATTGTATTGGGTTGTTCCATGCAGTTTGAAGACTCTTAAAAATTAATTCTTGTAAAAAGAGTGGGAAAGGTATGATGTTCTTAGTGAATTCCTAAAGTTTATGATGGTTAACTTTAGTTTAATTGCAGATGATAAATTCTGGGAATAATTGTACTCTTTAACAGTGGAGCGCACGCAGTAGTGTGGCTGATGGGCTTGAGCAACACCTCTAGGAGGTGTTGGCCTGAGCCTTCTATCCTTCAAGTTCTTAAGTGAAATTTTCAAACTTATGGCCACTTCCTACTTTGGCCCTGTTATTAGAGGCCTGATGGCCAATTGGCTAGCTCTCCGGCCTTTGATACCACAGGTTTCAGGTTCGAATCCCGATGATGTCATGGATGCCTGTAGTGGTTTGGAATCCACTTTAAGTCGTAGGTCCGGGCCTCATATGACCGTAGAGAGTCACAGAACCCAACCAGACTTCTCACCCACATCATTCCCAAACTGTAAAGGGGCAACTCAACTCTAGGCACAGTGATGTGGTGTGATTAACAGTAGTAGTAGAGGGTGGCTCGGAATCCACGTTAAACTGTAGGTCCCAGTCAAATTCGTCTAAAGTGTACACAAAATGACAGTAAAGTGTCAAACCAAACCACATCGTTTTTCATTAAATATTCAGTATTTCGATGAATCAGGGTTTATCAATGTGCAATTGTCGTATCCAACTGGCGTTTTTCCTGGTTTAGTTTTATGAAAGATTCATCAAAATATTGAAGTCGACATAAACAATGTCATCGATAAACTGGCAAAGAAAAACAAAATTGAATTTTAATTCTTAATTTGTTGATTTAATTTTTTGTTTTAAAAATTATGTTATACTGCTTAAGTTTTAATGTTCTCTTTTTAATATATATTTGAACCAAATGAGTGCAATATAAAATTATTAAAAAAATAATTAATATATGGAATTTCGACTTTGATATATTTTCTATTACTTAAAGACTTATTGAGCTTTCTGAAACGGTTTCATCTTATTTGTTGAGCTCCTTCTACGACAAAATCCTTTGTTCATAATTGCTTTAACACCATTGCCGAATGCTTCAAATGTATTATTCACACTATATATAAAAACATTGTTAACGGTTATTTTTAAAAATTTTTTTTATCTTTAGCTTGCCAGATTATTTAGGAAATATATAATCGATTTAAAGAAGAAAATTGATTTTCTATTTGAAAACTATTGATATTCAATTTGTTTATGTAATAATTCAAGCGTAAATAATTAAATTTATAAGTAAATAATTCATGTAATGCAATAATTATGGTTGTAATTTTTTGTTCTAATGCAACTGGCAAACACTTAGACAGTTGTCTCGGATGCCTTAAGACCAGCGCTGCACCGATGTTACTCACTTAGCACTAGGCAGGAGGTGAGTGTAGCTTGAAGATAAGCTACGGACGCGGAGTATCAGTACTCCGACAAAGCTCTACGATCATGTTAGACCTTGAACTACAGCTGAAAGTGGATTCCGAACCACTACAAACATCCATGGCACCACTGGAACTCGAACCCGAAACCTATGGTACCGAGCGCCAGAGCTCTAGCCAGTCGACCTCTCAGGACCTTGGTTGTAATTCAAAGTAAAACAAAAAATATGCTCAAAAAAGTATTGAGATACTGTCTATTAAAAAAAAAATTAATTGATTCGTTTATAAAAACTTTTTTTTTCTGTTATATAAACAGAAAGATCTCTGAGTTATTTAAAGTAAAACAAATCAACAAAAAAAAAAAAAAATATGCTCAGAAAAGTATTGAGTTACTGTCTATTAAATAAATCGGCCATCAATAAAATTAATTGGTTCGTTTAAAAAACTGTTTTTTTTTTTCTAAGGTATATAATCAGAAAGTTCTCTAAGTTATTAAAAAAATATTTGATTTTGATCTATGATTTGATAGTAGACAAATAATAATAAAAGTTATGGCATCATAAATTAATTGCCATAAAAGGAATTGGAATCTTATTATTTTTATTTTTAAAATCAAGATTTCCGTTTTCAATAAATCAGCTTCATCTCATAAATCACACTGCGTCATTTGTAATAAAAATTAAGAGTAGATGTAGTAGTAGTAGTAAAATAGTCGTAGAATGTTTCAAGAATATTATTAATATTTAAAGAAATTTATTGAAGAGAAATTTATTTATTCACTGTCTGGTGTATTTTTGATACAGAGGAGCCTGTTAAAGGTGAATTATAAAATATATATAAATTAAAAAATTGATAATTTAAGATTAAAAAAAAAAAGAAGATAAATTAAAATAAAGATAAAGAAAGATAGATTCTGAATTAAAAAGTAGAAGAAGCATAATAATTATATTTTTATGAATAAAATAATACAAGAATTAAACCAACACAACTTACTATTATCATTATTTATCTGCAAATAATAAACTGAGTATCGAAATATTGTTATTATAATATTTTGATTCTATTATTGATACCATAAAAGTTCTCAAAGTTCATAAGTTCTAAAAAAAAAAAATCTATTTGCGTTTATACATAGTATCTTTTTCACTGTTTAATATAGAGCGAAAATAGTTTATTACTTTTAACTGAATCCGTATTTAAAAAAAATTTACATAAAATAGTTTTTTTCAATGAACTTTAGTTTTTTACTCAGGAATGTATGTAATTAAACTGGTTAGTAAATACCCCTTTATCCTATACCCAGTACCTGAAAAATACCTTTTAGCCCAGTACCTTTTAGCGAATTCATCTAGTGTGACAAATGTTAAAACTTTAGGTATCTCTTAATAAAACTAGACAAGCCACAGACATGTAGCCTTTTCTTAAAAAAAAACAATTTCGGTTCCCATCAATGTTTTAAACATCACGCCACAGTTAGGAGGATGTTTTATTAAGTTATAAACTTCCAGTCAAATTTATAGAAATGACAGCTAGTTCTACGTCACATAACAAGTGTTCCATATCTTGAAAAATCGCATGTATTCATCGACATTTTAATGCGATACTGATTATTAGAAACATTCTGTTGATCCTAAGAAAGGCTAACCTGTTATTGTAAAACAAAAAGTAGAGATCTTAAAATCTATTTGCAACAATTTGTCTTCGATATCAGAATTTTCCAATTAGGAATAATGGAAAAAAAACTGAAATCTAGTAAATGACATGAGTGTTGCCTTGCCACTATTAAAAACTCTTTTTCAAGATATATTTGCTTAAATGTTAATAACAAAATTTGAAATTCCCCATAATTAGTCCCTCCTCCTAATAATATATCGAGAAAGTAATGTATAGGGATTATTAACTAACTTCCTGGCGCTACAGCCTATGGTGGGCCAAGGCCATCTACCTACTGGCAGATTTCGAAACAGGAGATGGCTCCTTTGTACAGGGTAAGGTTCAGCCCTACGCCCAACCTTTACAGCTATATTAGACCAGGACCTATGGTTTAAAATGGATTCAAACCACTACAAACATCCATGGCACGGCGGGTATTTGAACCTGAAACCAGTGGCACCGAGTGCCAGAGTATACGAGTATTACTGTGAGAAAATTAAACACGTGTTACAGTGTTTCTTATTTTCTTCGACGTAATCTTATTTATCCTTTTCAAATATTCTGACAAGAGATGTGCAGGCTTTCATTTTACAGGCATAAAGATCTATGGTCTTCATATTTTAAAAGAGACCAATGAAAAAATCACCCCTTCAAAAAAAGTTCAAGAATCATTATAATAATTAACCTTCGAAATTACTTATTTCAAAAGATATCGTGAATATTAAATAATCTAACATTTTTCAGAAATATACTTTTATACTTGAATGTGTCACTGAACCACTGATAAACCTAATAACAACAACAACTGTAACTGCGTTTATTAAAAAAAAAAAAAAAAAAAAGGATTAACCGTGATTTTTTTAGATAAGTCTAATTAAATATAAATATCTGTTAATTGTCGATGTGTTTATTACAAAAAAGGGACTAACTTTGAATTTGTGAGATCTGTCTAATGAAATATAAGTATCTGTTAATTGTCGATGTCAATTGTAAGGAAAAAAAGCATATAATATATAATGGCATAAGATAAAAATTAGCATAAAATATAATAAGAATTAACAAAACTATATACTTGAAAAGAAAATTCTTCCAAATCCTTAAAATCTTTAAGCAGAATTCTGTAAAAAAATTTAAGTTTAAATATTTAGCAGCAAACACAGTAAAAGTGAAACAATAATGAATGAATAGTAATAGTACTGGTAATTTTAATGAATGAATGGCAATATTAATGATAAAATTAAATGGTAGTATTAATAGTAATTTTAATCCAATTATTTCTTAAATTGTTGTGATTGTTAATAATCCTGAACATACTATAAAATTATGTAAGCTTTGAAAAATATTATATTTCAAGTAATTTTAAAATCAAAGGTAATGAGTGCTTTGGGTCCTATTATCCATTATTTATTATCCATTATTTAAGGCAATAAGATACTTAAGGGAGTGGTAGTGAACCTTAAGAGAGGAATACTTATTATATTTAAAAAAATGACATTCTTAAATCATTTTAATATTATATAAATGTTAAAGCTTTACAAAACGTTCTTTTATTAACACAAGCTTTATCTACCTAGTTATCAAATTTTTAATTATTACTCTCCTTACTGTTTTAAAGAGTGTACTTTAAAAACAGTAATAAATGTTCAAAGCATTTTTGGAAGACACTTTTTGCAAAACTTTGGCAGAGACTTTAGAGCATCAAAATTTTTTTTTTTTTATTTTAAAATAATGTTTCTGCTTTGATTTCTAGGAAAAAGAGAATATTCTTAAAGAATTTAAAAAAATAACACAAATAATGTTCTAACAGTTAAAATAAATTTAATCTTAAAAGCAGAACCATCCAATAAATTAAAATTTAACTTCTAAATGAATTAATACCTTTTTATTATGAACAAAAAATTTAAATACTAATTCGTCAGTCATTTTTAGATTTTATAGTACACTTTTTTTTTTTTTTTAGTTTCAATTAAAAATCTAAATTTTTAAGCCTGATATTTTGAATATTTTAATTAAATAACTCTGTTATTCATTTATAAGAAAAATTAACTGAATAAAATTTTAATAGCAAAAATACGAATACTTCTAAGTAAGAATAATTCTTTTAAGAATTACTCGTATTTAAAAAGTAAGAGAAGGGATCATGATTTTTGATTTTTGTATGTTATTTCTCTATGATTGATAAAAGCGAACTATATATATATCTTTTTGAAATCTAGCTTTGGGACATATTTTCTTTTTGTTTTCAAACTTAGAAAGTCACAAAAATACAACTTTCAAACATTAATGATATTATTTGTTAGTTCGAAAACTACAGAAAATTTATTATGTTACAATTTATTATGACAATGCATCTTATGTAGTCACAATTAATAAATAAACAAAAGAACTAAAAAAATAAAATATTATATGTAAATACTTAAATGCACTTAAATTAATAACATTTATTTTCTTGTAAAGCTATTTAAAAAATAAAATATGACTTATTGAAAACGCATTTGACAGGCTAATATTTCCTTACATTTAGATACTGATCAGTTAGCAGCAAAAATACAGCTTTCTCATTATTTATTACATAATTTCTCATTATTCAATTTATATTCTCATTATAAATTGAACTGAACATAAATTTCTTACTGAATTTTTAAATAAACCGGATTTACAGAAACGATTTAACTAGACAATATTTCATATAACTCAATGACTCACACTATGCATTTTTTTAAATTTTTGGTTTTAAAATAACTAGTTTAGTTCCAGATAGTTTTAATTTGTTTTTGAACATTCAAAATTTGCTGATGATATTTCATTAACAACTATATTAAATCGAAATGGGATCTAGATAATTGTCTGATATTGTCAAAAATTTAACTTCACTAAAATATAACTAACCCTTGAAATACTAAGTAAAGCTAAATTAAGATAATAAAAATAAACAAAAAAATTTAAGTGCAATAGAAGATTAATTTTAATAATACCTTCCCTACTTTTTGCGACTAATTATTAAAAAATATGTACCTTGTAATACACAGATAAATAAATAGTAACACTATTTATTAAAATAAATAATAACACTTCTAAACACAGATAAATAACTAGCAACTCTTTAATTTTTATAAATTACTAAATTACCTTTCATAAGAAAATTTTCATAGCGAGCCGATGTATATAATAACGCGCACTACATGTGATCAAAAACATATTTTTCTACAATGCTATCTCAAATAAGAACTATTCACAGAATTGGTAATAAAAATAATTAAAAATATAATCTAATGTTACCTTTTATATCTATCATAGGCTACTTCATTGTTGTGTACTACTTTTGAAGATTACAAATTTCGATATGGCAATTTATTGATTCATAGAACCGTTGTTCCCTTTGACACTAACTGAAATACAATTCAAACGTTTTTCCGGTAACGGAATTATATTTTACGTCATAAAATAAACAGGGAGTCATGAGAAACTTTTATTGACTCAACAAACCAATGTCTTCTACATAAATACGCATTGCACAGAAAAAAAAACAAACATTCTATTACTGAAACCTTATTTACTTTTTTTTTTTAACAAAGTCGCAAGATATTTTTTTTTTTTAGATTACTGTAAAGTTTAGTTTTTAAAAAATCTGATTTAATGTTCTTACTAATATGTTAACTAATTTAACTTTAAAATAATAATTAAATTGCTGTCTATTTTCGAGTTTAAAAAAAAGGAAAAACACTTTATGTATCGACATTATTACGTTTTGGTCCATACAATATATTTCTTTTTTAAAAGATCGTGGAAATGTTTTTAAATAAGAGCCTTTGTTATGATTTTATTTGTTCAATATATGTACACATCATTACTGAATTTTGAAGAAATGATGTGGATATTATTCAGCATAAACGTAATAATCAGTGTTTTTTTTTTTAAATCTATAATCATTTCGTGAATGAAGATCAATAGTTGTAGATTGTTGTAGTATCATATATATTTATTGCCTATTATTGTAGTATTATATATATTTATTGAACACAAAAAAAAAAAAAATTTAAAATAAAAAAAAGTTAATAAATTTTATTTTATGACAGATAAATAGCTAAATATTTGAATTTAAGTTGAGAGAATATCCAAGAGCATTCTTTATATATACCACTATTACTGTATCCTGTTTTTGAACAATTATTAACAGAAATGTACTTCCAACAACAACAACAAAATGTTTAAAAGGCAACAATTCACTTTGTATATTAATCATTAAATATACCTCTGAAAAACTTTAAAAATTAAGAGGCTATGTGAAATTTTTTGGCCCTGTATACTATATTAAAATTACATGTATAATGAGAAAATTGAATTGCTGAAAATATGGATTTGTATATTTTTTCTATACCTATATTATCTACAATATATTGGGACTGATGGCCTAGTGGCTAGCACTCTGTCGCTCGGTACCACAGATTTCAGATTCGAACCACAGGCGGTGACATGGATGTTTTTAGTGGTTCGGAATCCACTTTAAACCGTAGGTCCTTGTCTAATAAGATCATAGAGCGTTGTGGGGATAGTGTTACTCGCATCCGTAGCATATCTTCAAGCTACGTGGATTGATGTTAGAGAGGAAATATTAAAAATTTTTTAGACATATAAATTAAATTAATACATTCATTTTAACTACTACCCTTCTTAATTTGATGTTACAAAAAAAAAAATGTATAGTGATATTTCTTTCTCTTCTTGATTTTCCTGCAGCCTGATAGCCAATTGGCTAGTGCTCTGGCATTGGTATCGAATCCTGGTGGTGGCATGGAAGTTTGTTAGTGGTTCGAATTCATGTTAAACTGTAGGTCCCGGTCTATTTAGCCTAAAGTGTGCACAAGATGACTGTAGAGCGACAAACCAAGCCATGATTTTCCTTTTAAAAGCTTATGAAGTATTCATTAAAGAATGCTTTATTTTATTTAATTTAAATTAATTATCCCTGAAAAGCAGAAATGTACTAAACATTTCAATTTTCAAGATATTTTTATTTATAATGTATATTCTTATGTTAATATTTAAGGATTATAAAAAATTATCTTCAGATTCAATTGAATTGTTGCACCTATACAAATTATAACTATGATAGTTATAATTTGTTTTTTTAGTAAACTGTATGTAGATAATTAATCTACAGCATTTTATTATTATTATTTTCAAATATAAAACAAATAAACTTTTTCCTGAAAATATTTTATATTAGTCATTAATGTAAGCAAATATTTTTTGTATAAAATCTATAATAAAAAAAAAACAATGTATATAAATTATAATGTATATGCAATACAAAAATAAGTGAAATCAAGATTTAAAAACAATTTTTTTGCAAGAATGTCACACACACATATGTATATTCTATATAACCATTAACAAAAATACAAAACAATTTTATCAAAGATTAGAAACTATTAAAATGAATAACTTATATATATTGTGGATATATTTTATCATTTTGAGAGAATAAGCATCCAAATAGTTTTAGTTTATATGCTAGTTTCTAAACATTAAATAGAAATATGCATTATAAGATTTCTATTCATTGGAATTTAATTAATTTTTGTCAATAACACATTTAATGAAACATACAAAAAAAAAAAAACATGGTACCTAAGTACAATATTTGATCGGCTTCAATATGGAATGTGATCTCAACGTCTATATTAGTATAACTCAATATCTTATGCCCCAAATTATAGTGTATTCATTCGGTTAGCAACAAAATCAATGCTGTGTCAAGCAAATTGAAAAAAGTGCCTGGACATCAGCAGACACATCTACGATTTGATTGGATGGTGGGATCATGTGACTCAGCAGTCATTCACTATTAATTTGGCATGATTATGTTGGCTTGAGCGTTAAATCGAAGTTTAAGTCTAACATCACCTATCTGATATTAATGAAATTCCAATATAAGAAATGATATTCAAAATCGGAATTCCGATTTTTTAAAATCATTTAACATCGATGTTGCTTCGTTTATTGGCAAATACCTACGCGAGGGAGATTCAGCATCGATGTTCTAAATCGGATATTTAGTTGAAATATTCGGCGATTTCAAATATTCCATTTTGTTCGTCAGCACTTCGACCTAATTACTAAAGTGTGAATTTTTTACTTATTGAAAAACTGCAAATGGAGATATTGTTTGGTAAATTATTGTAATTTTTATTATCGTCAAGAATTCTCACATAAAAATTAAACTTGTAGTATTCCTTAAAAATTTAGTGATTTAATTGTAACATTTTTGAAATGGCTTAAAATTCTAAACGTTGGATTTTTCAATCTAATTCTTTATTTTTATAAGTTCTTCTAATTTAGCTGTTTTTGGCGTCAGAATGGCAGTCGCCAAACGGCGACAATTAACTGGCCCGTTATTCAGGGATTTTTTATGGCAACCTTTTTGATTTCTTGTTTAGTACTTGTTCCCGTAGGTGCTCTTTATTTGTGAAAATGCAAAAGATGCAAATTTTCTTAAGTCAAAATAAAAATTTTTTTTTTAAAGACTAACCTTTATAAAAACGATCGTGTTAGACCCGGTGAAACTTCGGTTTAAAGTGGATTCGAACCAGTAAATTCCTTGGCATCACCGGGTGGATGCCAACCATCAGTTCCCTGGCATCACCGGGACTCGAACCCAAAACCTGAGGTACAGAGCACTAGCCATTCAGGTCCATGTTACCATATGTAATGATATATTTTAGAGGTACTACTTTGGTCTTGGTTTCACAGTACCTTGCACAATTTGAAGACGACCATTACCTCTAAAATTTATCACAGACTGTACCATTACAGATGTGGGCCTGTTTAACAGTTGGAACAAGCCAGGATGGTATTCTTCTCCAGGACTTCTTCTTGAAACTTTGACTTATCCATCATGATTTGGAAAACGGGACTCGCCTGAAAAGCAAACCTGCGGGTAAAGATAAATATCCTTTATGACTTACGCACATAAGTATTTATCACACTGAGAGAGAATAATTATAACAAAGTGTTGGCTTTATTTTCATCCATTTCCAATCTTCTGAAATTTTTTGTACTCTTGTGTTTATTCCAACCGTTTTTTAATCATTGCCTGAGTAAGCTTCGGCTTGCGATGTGGTTTTTATTGCCATCAAACCAAATTCTGCACGTGGTCCCGGCATCGTACACTGTGAAACTTGGAACACCTCTGTCCTTGATATCTTTTTAGTTAACATGCTCTTGGACATATTTCGATTTTCTAGGCCTGTTTAACGGATTTTTTGTCTGTTCGTGGGCTTGTTATGCGTTTTCACCCCCAATTTCCTTACTCTCCATATTCCATTTTTCACTTTCAATGCATTTTACCGAACTTCTTGAGGACACACCTACAATACTATCTATTTCATATTTTGACAGCCTATGCCTTAAACAAACCAGATCATTTCACCAATTTCCTTGGTGACTTGGTGATATTTCATGATTTTCTAGGCCTGTTTCACGGGATTTTTTCTGTCGTTCGTGGGCTTGTTATGCGTTTTCACCCCCCCCCAATTTCCTTGGCTCCATATTCCATTTTCTTTTCAATGCATTTTACCGAACTTCTTGACACACCTACAATACTATCTATTTCATATATTTGACAGCCTATTTGCCTTAAACAAACCAGATATTTCACCAATTTCCTTGGTGACTTGGTGATATTTCGATTTTCTAGGCCTGTTTCACGGATTTTTCTGTCTGTTCGTGGGCTTGTTATGCGTTTTTAAAACAATTTCCTTACTCTCCATATTCCATTTTTTTTCAATGCATTTACCGAACTTGACACACCTACAATACTATCTATTTCATATTTTGATAGCCTATTTGCCTTAAACAAACCAGATATTTCACCAATTTCCTTGGTGACAGATTTGGAACTTTTTCCAATTCGAAATAACAAAAAATTATATAAATTTTATACTTAAACGTGATATTATTTAATTGAAAATATTAATCAATGGATATAACACATTACTATGGGATCAACAAACAATAATAAAATAAAAACAAGTAATATAAAAAATTAAGTCAATTCGTACTTTTTTTTCACTATATTGCAGAAAAGTCCTTTACTAATAAAGTTGAAATTTCCCTCTTACATCTGGCGCCATCTATTATTAGATACATGCAACTTAAATCTAAAAAAAATTAAGTAATTAAATTTAAAGAATGAATTAATATTTGCAAAAACTGTATTAACATCCAGTGTCATCCACTACAAGTTTAAAAAAAAAAATGTATTTGAGCTTGAGTGGATGAATAAAAGTATTTTATGAACGCTTCCAAAATTTGAACAAGATATATATATATAGGGAGAGTGTGAACTAATAGTAGGAATCGAACAATTCATACCCAATTAAAGATTAGTTGATGAAAAACTCAAATTCCAAATAACATGTGTTATTTACGCACGTGCATGCGTGTTACTTATTAATTCAGTTTTTACTAGTTCTTAAACCAATATTTGTACAGATGTTGTCAGTTCTGTCATGTCTAAATTTAATGAAAAGATGCATAAGTTTTTTTCTTCTTTTATCACAAATAAGGTGCATTTTAACACAGTTACTGTTATGGGTCTAATAATGTGGCACACCACTGTAGATTTTACTCACACTCTTGTTTCTGAATGCAAATTATCTGCTTGTTTTGCAGAAATATAAATTTGTGTTAAGTGGAAATTTGTACTTTTACATTACCATCTCAACAAAATGATCTTCAACAAACAACAATTTGACTTTAACGAGTAAAATTGCACTAAACGAGCACTTTTATCCGGATGATTACATTGAGGATGATATTGTAAGAGAAATATGGCTGCTCAGTATACACTGAAGTGACAAAAGTCATGGGATAGCAATATGCAAATTTTCAGATGGCAGTAGCATCGCGTAAACAGGTATAAATGCGCAGGGCTTTCATCGCAGAGCTTTCATTTCTGTTCAGTTATTCATGTGAAGAGGTTTTGACGTGATGATGACCGCACGACGGAATTAACAGACTTTGAACGCGGAATGTTAGTTGGAGCTAGACGCATGGATCATGCCATTTCGGAAATCGTTGAAATTCAACATTCCCAGATCCACTGTGTCAAAGAGTGTGCCGAGAGTATGAAATTTCAGGCATAACATCCACCATGGACAGCGCAGTGGTCGACCGCCTGCATAACGACCGAGACCGGCGACGTCTGCAAAGAGTCGTAAATTCTAACAGACAAGCAACACTGCGTCAAATAACCTCAGAAATCAATGTGGGACGTACAAGGGGACTTGTCTGTTAGAACTGTGCGGAGAAATTTGGCTTTCTTGGGCTATTCCAGCAGAAGACCGACTCGAGTGCCTTTACTGACAGAACGACATCGCTTGCAGCGACTCTCTCGTGGGCACGTGAGCATATCGGTTGGTCCCTAGATGAATGTAAAACCGTGGCCTGGTCCGATGAGTCACGATTTCAGTTGGTAAGAGCTGATGGTAGGGTTCGAGTGTGGCGCAGACCCCACGAAGCCATGGACCCAAACTGTCAGCAAGGCACTGTTCAAGCTGGTGGTGGCTCCGTAATGGTGTGGGCTGTTTTCATGGAATGGACTTGGTCCTCTGGTGCAACTGGACCGAACATTGACTGGAAATGCTTATGTTCAGCTACTTGGAGATCACTTGCAGCCATTCATGGACTTCATGTACCCAAACAACGATGGGATTTTTATGGATGACAATGCGCCATGTCACCGGGCCACAACTGTTCGCGATTGGTTTGAAGAACATTCTGGACAATTCCAACGAATGATCTGGCCACCTAGATCGCCCGACATGAATCCCATCGAGCATTTATAGGACATCATCGAGAGGTCTGTTCGTGCCCAAAATCCTGCACCATCAACGCTTTCACAATTATGGACGTCTATCGAGAACAGCATGGCTCAATATTCCTGCAGAAGACTTCCAACGACTTGTTGAGTTCATGCCACGTCGAGTTGCTGCACTTCGCCGGGCGAAAGGAGGGCCGACACGATATTAAGAGGTATCCCATGACATGTCACTTCAGTGCATATAAAGTAAAAAAAAAAAATAGAATTTAAATAAAAAATATAGGATAAATAAAATAACAAATAGAGAGCTGATAAAAATATTATTTAGTTAAAATGTTCAGTGAAGTACGTGGGCGTTTATTATTGATGGGAACAGTAATGTCATAATCAGGAAGGCGCTTGAGCAGAGTATTAGGATTATTAGGAATATTATTATAAAAATTAGTTGCGAGCTTTGTGAATAAAATTTTTAATTGAAGGAATTCCCCACAGCTGCGAGAATATCTTTATTTCTGACAAACCACGGTGCATCAACTGCCATGCGTAATACTTTATTTTCAAGAGTTTGAATATCTGGCATATGTTATAATGGGACGCATGTAAACCCTATAGATAATTTTTAGTATCAATGTTGGTATGACTATTCCAAAATTATCTTTTTTACTTGGTATCTTTGTATACAAATTCCTTAATATTTTATAGTGATTTATTCTTCTGTAATGTTTTTTATGCATTGAAGAAAAAATTTCATAATAATTCCACTCTGTTAACTTTTTAAAGTATTAGAGAGTATTTAAAGTATTAGTAATATATTTTTTTGTTCTAATGCAGTTGGCAAACACTTAGACAATTGTCTTTTGATGCCTTAAGGCAAGCGCTGCACCGTCGTTACTCACTTAGCACTACCCAGGAGGACGTGTAGCTTGAAGATAAGCTTTACGGAAGCTGAGTGACACCTCCCACAACGCTCTACAATCATGTACGGAACTATGGTTTAAAGTGGATTCTGAACCACTACAACATCCATGGCACCGTCGGGACTCCAACCCGAACCTGTGGTACAGAGCGCTAGCCATTCAGGCCCTAGGGCTTTAAATACAGATAACCTTAATTTGCCTTCCCCATTTCCTTTTTAAATGAGTTCACTATTAATTATCTCCCCATCCCCAACATCTCAATTTATGTAGTCAAATTTACTACAGTGTTATATACAGATGGTTATCAAAATAATGGAAACACCCAAGAGATATGAGAAATCCTTTAATAATAATGGTGTAGGAACACCTTTGGCGTGTAATACAGTTTGGATTCGCTTGGTAATCAAATTATACGAGTGCTGAATAGTGTTTAGAGGTATATTGAACTCTTCATGGAGATATTATTAATGTTCCGGAGAGATGCCAGGTGGAGGATATCGATTCCTGATGCAGCGCTCTGAAATAATCCGTAACGGTTCGATGATATTGAGGTCGGGGGACTGTGCGGGCCAAGGTATATGTTTAACTTTATTCTCTTGTTTATCAAACCATGATTGGACAGGTCCCGCTTCACGAATATGAGCATTATCATCCTGGAAAAGTCCATCACCTACAGGAAACAAAGTTTGCATACGATGGACTTAGTCAGCTAAAACTTCACCCCAGTGATCCTTCCTTTCAAAGTTACTATTGGGCCGGCAGAAACTCACGACATGTCTATGAAGGCGTCTGGCTACAGTAAGCGCGACACTTGTCATCCTGCTGCCGCAAACAACTGCTGAGCTATGCTTCATGCTTGTTTCTGATTTTTCATCTCCAAGACGACATGACATGTCGGTCATCTATTAATTGGCTTTTTTTTCTTTGACCGACACCAATCTTTCTTACAACTGTACCATGGATTTCCAAGTTCGTGAGCAATACTTTCAACATTTCTAAACTAGGCTTGAAACTTTTTGTCGTCTTGGGTTCTATGTTCTTTCCCTCGAGCTCGTCGATCATTCTACCTCATATAAAATTGTCTATATGACTTATTATAGTCATATTCAGGACCGATTTTCCTATAGACTAACTAAGCTTCAGCCTAGGGCCTCAAAGATCAAGAGGGGCCAAGGAGAAATTCAACACACATATGAATAATAAACAAATATAATAAGTAATTTACAATCTTAAAAATGGGAGGAGAAAGGTGCTTACTAATGCTTTTATTTACAGATTCATCGTTACTGCCCAAATGTTCAGCAATCACAAATTTGAATCTTATTCCAATATTTTTTTATGGCATAGATAAATGGTCCCCTAATTGTACACCATTTAATTTAAATTCTTTTAATCTTTAACTTAAATGTTTTATTTTCATCTTGCTTTTATTTATTTGTAATACTTTTTTTTTTTTAATTTTTAGGTACCATTTTTTGTTTTAGAAACTTAATTTTTACCATATACTGACCTTAAGCAGCCAATTAAAAGTCGTAAATTTTATATATGAATTAAGATGAGGAGGGTTAAGGGTCTATCTCAAATTGGTACTCTGTAATCAGGTATAAGTTGTCAGTCATAAGTGTTTTTATTTTTTACATATTTTTTTGCCAATGCCACAAATCAAATAAAAGCCTAAACTCTAAATATAGCTACAAAAAAATGGATCATTAAGAAGTGGAGCAATGACAAATAAGTCTATTGGTTACATATGGCAGCTGAAAAATCGTACACTAAGAAAAATACACATAAAAAGATTTTCCAAATACGTAGAGTAAAAGGTTGATATAGTTTGAATAGCCTATTTTATTTTAATTTGAATAAAATAATGATGAAGGAAACTAAAAGCCTTGATTGGAAAGAGGCTCAAATATACAGTGATATTGGGGCATTTAAAGCACCTTTTGCACACACCTTCATTCTATTTTAATTGTTATCGTGTTCACCTTAATGCATTAATTCAAACGCCAATAAATATTCAAAACTAGAATTTATTCAACTACTTTCTTAATGTTGGTAATGAAAAATAATTAATTAAATATTTAAAAATTTATGTAATTTTTTTATCGATAGCAAAATATTTAAATTGGCCCATTTAAAAATTCAAAATGATAATCTAATCACATAGCCATGCATAAATCACAATAAAACTGTATTGTGTACCTTAATGCGTAATGGAAATAAAAAGGTTTTCTAGATGCTCCGCTCTGGTTGCATTAGATAGCACTGAAATGAGGAAATGAAGAAGTGCTATATTGAATGCACGGCTGGATTTCAGATTAAAAGAGTCTCGCAGGCTTATCTCTTATGGCCTTTTCTGCCTCCTGTTTTTAAGCTCAAAAATTATAGTGATATATATTGGGATAAAGGAATTCAAAGTTTGTGGATTGTGATTGGAATGCTAACTTGAATGTGCAATGAGTAAATAAATAAAAAATCTCTAACAAACAAATTTGAAGTATTCTGAGCATCATAATATTCTGAAAATTTTATAAAGTCCCACTTGGAAAATAATAATTAATCAAATATCATAAAAGCAACAAAGTCGCACCAAATCTTCTTCTTATCTTTGCCCACGTAAATAAATATGCAATGAAAATTATCCCATTTCTGTATCAAAGCTCAAATTAAATGGCATTCAATATACGAAGATTAAAAAAAATAACAATCAATTGAGAGGTAATTTCTATTCTATGCAATAATTCAAAGTATCTAAGTTTTGGTAAGTATGAGAATTCATACAGTGAATTCCACAGCTCAAATTCAAACTAAAATGAACTTATCTGCAATAAAAATCTAGATCACAAAAATATACTCACTGTAGCACATTAAATTTTATGTCTATAGTTATTTCGTATTAAAGAATTCATCGAACCAAGTGTATATTTAAAATGGAAAGAAAAGTGTTAGAATAGTTTTCAAACTTCTTTCAAGTACAGAATTTTCCTAAGTCTATCAAAATCTATTTTTCTGAAGGTTTCATTTTGATACATAGCACATATTTAGTAAAGATAACCCTGTCTGGAAGGCAGCTGTCTGCTGGCCCAGTTAGTTTGTATGTTCCAATCTACACTTATTTATGCAAGAATAAAACTAGAGCTTAGTAGAATAATCTGACAAATTTAAATGATACGCCCGAAGGCTTCAAATCTGATGAGCGATGCTGCGAAAGCAACTTCCTAATACCCTGCAGAACCCGGCCTGACGCCATGCAACTTTACTCATGGGCAAGGTGATAAGCAAAGTCTGTCTGATAACTGACTTACTACCACATTTATTGAATAATAAAAATACAACTAGTTACAAAAATAGATAAGGCTGAAAGACGAAAATACAAAAGATACTGAAGATACATAGGACGAAATGCAAAATAATATGACGAATAATACAAAATTCCAATATAAAAAAAAATATAGAAAAATTTAATTCTTCGTAATTTGTAATGAGCCCCATTTGTCCCTCTGGCTGGAATCTGTTCCTCTTAAGAAAGTCATGAGTTAAAAGTTTTGAGATATTGGTCTATTCTTTGAAGATGCAAAAGTCTATAGTTTCCATAAAAGGAAGTAAGCCCAATTGTGGTTTAATTTGAAAGATGGAGCCCAATGGCTCCTTTATTCGAAGTCTTGAAGGAAGATTCAGCCCAAAGATGAGGGAGGCTGTCGGAGCCGGGTGAGAAGGGATCATCTCGTCTCTTTTACGCACACTGCAGCGCTGCCAGTTTAATCTCTATTCCATCAGACCTATGCTGAACTTGTAGGTTAGAGATATTAAAAATAGGATCCATGTGAGAGGAGCCAGGTTATGAGCTGACCTAATGCTGTTCCATGGAGGGCACAGGTAATAATGTGCTTCCCATTCTGTGGATGACCTGGGCATTGACAGGAAGGATTTGTTGAACAACCTGCTTCGAGTAGCATAAGCGTACGCCAACATCCACAAGCAGCAACTACAGTGAACGTGGCATGAACATATTTTCGTACTTGGGTGCACCCAGTATACATAAACGAATAGACTCCAATGAGTCGAATGCGTTGATCTTGAAACATTACATTTTATGTTTGTTTATGAGCTGGGTATGTGTAGAATTCTCCTATTTGATTCAGTGTTTTAGTG
>BPLR01020142.1:0-32421 GCA_021605095.1 Caerostris extrusa | reverse complement strand
AAAGTTACGTATTGCTCTCAATTTTATTTAGAACAAATTTTTTTCTTTCAGCGTGAATTAGTGGAGTAGGATTTCTTTAATGGGCCAAGTGACCTCAACGTTCCTGGCGCTAGGTGCCACAGGTTGGGCACGATGTTGCGGATCCTGGTGCGCTGGATGTTCGTGAATCCACTTTAAACCATAAGTCCCAGTCTAACATAACTGTAGAGCATTGGGGAGTATGGCTGACAACCCTATCCTATAAAAAAGAAAGCATCTTTCTGTCTTGAAATCTACGGCCTTAAAAGTTATTCTTTAAATTTAAAGATGCATCAAGATTAAAATAGGCCTAATCATAGTAATTAAAAAGACTACAAATTATTTTGGAACTAAACAAACTTATGATATTATACTTATTATACTCATTGATATTCAAGCCGTCAAAACGTGTTGTGGCTAATATAATAAACTGGTTAAGTATGCTTACTTGTAACTCTCATGCAGAAAGATTACGTATTTGCCATTTTCTGTTCATATTATTGTTCACTTAAATCGGAAACTACAAAAACATTCAAAATACAAGTAAAATGGTTATTTTATATATACATAAATGTTTGTATTTGTTGGAAAGTTACACAACTCACCTATTTAAAAGAAATCATTGTAAGCTATAAAAATATTAAAAACATTTAAAAAATTAATTTTGTTGGAAATGGAAAAGTCGGAATTCATACTATGAAGCAGCAATTCTTACTTGGAAGTACGATATCGCAGACAGTGTTAAATGTTAATATTGTATTTATAGCACACAATATCAAATTGGTTTCGCCAAATTTCGTACAGGCGAATCTTGACTCACAAATGAGCCCACCACGGCGTTTCCGGTATCAAAGGTCAATAATGAGGAAATTCATACTATTATGAAGCAGGAATTCTGTCGTGGAATGATATCGCAGACAGTGTTAAACGTTAATATTGTATTTATGCAGCACACAATATCAAACTGGTTTCGCCAAATTTCGTACAGGTAACTTTTTTTGACCCTCACAATGAGTCACGGCGCCCGCCTCTGGTATCAAAGGTCAATAATGAGGAAATTCATACTATTATGGAAGCAGGAATTCTATTTGGAAGTACGATATCGCAGACAGTGTTAAACGTTAATATTGTATTTATGCAGCACACAATATCAAATTGGTTTCGCCAAATTTCGTACAGGTAACTTTGACCTCACAATGAGCTCTACGGTCGCCCGGTATCAAAGGTCAATAATGAGAACTGAAGCTTACCTTTGAGTCTGACCCCATCTCAGAGTGATCATGAATTGGCACTGAAGTTTGGCGTTAGCAACAAACAATATTAATTCATTTAGCTCAAATCGGTAAAGTGAAAAAGTTCGATACGTGGGGTCCACATGAACTGAAAGAAAACAGAAACCAAATCATTTGCAAACTTGCTTGATGTTGCTTTCTCGTCATAAATCGGATCAATTTTTCAATCTAATTATCTTTGTGATGAGAAATGGATCCAAACATACGATCCAATATGGATCCAATATGACAATCGCAAACGTTCAGCATAGAGGTTGGGCAAGGATGAATTTCCAAAAGCGTAATATTCATCAAAAGGAGCTGATGGTGGTCTTGCGCGTGGGTGATCCTTATGATTTCATGGAGCCTGGCTCATTAATCCCAGAAATATAATGCAACCAACTGGACGACGTGATACAGAACTTAAAGAAAACCAGTTTATATTATTCAATAGATCGACTCGTATCTTATTGTATGATAACGCTAGACCACACACTGCTGAAATATTTGCGGCAAAACTACAGGAATTAGAGTTGAACTTCCTTCTTCATTGTCACCTAGCCTCCACTGATTACCACTTTTTCCACAATTTGGACAACTTTTTAATAGAAAACAATTTAATTCTAACAGTGCTGTAAAGCTAACCTATAATACTCATTTTAGTAACATTAAAAGAAAAGTCAACAACTGCATCCGCATGTTGTATCCATCCATATATTAATAAAACTCACCTCTTTCCTTAGAAAATAAACTAATTTATGTACCACTTGCGGCCCGTAATAACTTATGCGCCCGGTTTGGGGTACTGCTGCAAGGTACCAGATTAATTTCATTAAACGTTTTGAAAATAAGATCCTTAGAATGATCACCAGTTCTCCATGGTACTTTAGAAAATGATGACATCCGTCGTTGTTTAGCCCCTCCCTACTATTCAAAAATTATATGCTGAAGCTTGCGACTAATTTTTACGCAACGAAACTATTCAAGAATAGGGAAATTGTAATCTCCAAGATACGATTTCACATTACCGAAACGCTAAGCGCCCACGGGCGTCCTGCATAATTTGCACCAGACCAGAGATCCTTCATCATTTCTAGCAGCAATTACTCTGCTTTGTAGTAGTTTTCATCTGTTCTATTCTTTGTATATTTTTGTGTCACATTGTATATTAATTGTTTGTATATATTATACTTAGTAGTTTTCGTAGTATTAATTGTTGTTTGTATATATTATACTAAGTAGTTTTCGAGTATTTTTCAATCTTTTTTTCTGTCTTTAATTTTTAATTTTGCATTTTTATTTTCTTCTTTAACTTTTGACTTGTAAATTTTATTGCGTAAATCAAAAGACCATTGGTCACTTATTTTTATTTATATTATGTTAATGTTCTCTCTCCAATGGACTTTACTGTGTGCCACTCTGGGAGTAAAGGTCGAAAATGACCGGCACTCCGTGAACTTAAATGATGATGATGATAACAGTGCTGTAAAATTGGCCTTCAGAAATTCATTGGTTTTAGTTCATCAGAGTTTTATACCAACGGTCTGGACAATAGTAAAAGTGTATAGACAATATGGGCGGATACTTTGATGAATAAAATAATTCTTTATTTTTGTGTAAGTTATCAATCAACATTGCCTTTTTTTTTCTACAAATTTCCTCCTTGACGCCCGGATAGTATGATGTAATTGAATTCCAGCATCTAATCAATGATACTTGTAAAACAAATTGCTTTCTTTTTAATATAAAATACAAAATTACTGTTTAAAAGTATAAAACATACTATAGACCTAATAGTTTGTAGTTTTATTCAATTCAAAAGATTTGAAGTAGTTTAGTGATTGTTGTTTATTTATTTGCAATACATAGAAGGACATTATGTTAATTTTAAAAAAAAAAAAAAAAAAATATAGACGTTTTAAACAAATTTAAATAGTGTCTTCAGTTGGAAAGTCTCCCAAGGCATTGAATATTTTTAATAATGAAAATTTAAAGAAATTTATTTACTTTTATTGACAAATCATTTAGTGTATTTGTATGTAAATGTCGGCATTACGTTTGAAAAGAATCTTTTTTTTTTAATCTTAAGTTTTTTTTTCCAACTAATATATATTTTTAAATTAAGATTAATGTTATCATATTTTTCAGTATGTATATTCCTGTGTGTTAAACTAGGAATATATTTAGTGAAAAAAAAAAAAATAGTTTAATAATGCATTTAAAAGAATTTAGATTTTATTAATTAAAAATTTTTCTAACTATATTTTTCTTTAATATTTAGGTATATTAAAGTTTTGATTTAAAAAATGATTTATAGTATATAAACTACTATACAAAAAGTAATTAACTTTGACTATTAATTAATTATAATGAAAATTATTTTAATATAATATTTGTATTTTCAGAAAAATTATTGACGACATAAAGAAATATAACAGCAAAAAGTGACACATCTATATCAAAGAATTTAAGCGAGACAAAGGTAATCAAATTAAATGATGCTTTTTCTTTTCATGAAAATTCTTTTATTTGATTTTTCTTAAGAAATTTTAAAACAAATTCAGATATAATCGTTATTTTAAGAATAATATTCAAATTTTATATTTAAGTAATATTCAAATTCATATGAAAAATATAAATAAAATAAAGAGCTGTTACATCTCTCTCAGTTACTTTTTAAAATCTACTTTTGATGCTAAGTATGTATTATAAGAAATCTGAATTATGATCTATATTTCTTTCCTATAAAGCAATTGCACCATTGTAAACACATTATTTTCGAATGAAAATTGAAATTTCCTATTCAATCTTTCATTAACAAAAGTAATTATCTTCAATTAAATAAAACAAATGTTTATTATTGTTAAATTTTAAAATCTGTCTTAAAAACAAACAAAATCCTGAATTTACTAATAAATGAATGAATAAATGAATTTTTGAGTTTATGAATTCGAACACTACTTACTCAAAAATTTTAAGATTGAATTTCTTTTTAAACAATTTTAATCTCCATCTTTGACAACAGTTACACATAGTATTTAACCTACATGGGAATAAACGAATTCCATAACATTTAAAGCTTAGAACAAAAAATATAAAATCATCTGAATATGGCCCATCAGCAATGAACTAAACGAATTCCATAACATTTAAAGCTTTTTCGTTTAATGCAGCTGGCAACCACTTAGACAATTGTCTGCATTTAAAGCTTAGAACCAAAAAAAATATATAAAATCGTCTGACTATGACCTATCAGCAAATATATTTTAAATTTTAATTTCCGCAAACGATAATAATTACGTTTAGTTTTTTATTTGTGAATTTTTGTAAATAAACATAACATTTTCATAAACTAAGTAAGTCATTACAGTTCGGCAAAACCCTTTTTTGATGTAGTTTGTCTTTTTAAAGCTATAATTTACTTCTAACAACCTAATTTACGGTAACAAAACTGGCAACATGTTAAATCTAAGTCACATTACCCACAAATATCTTCATTGTTAATGAAAAAGGAAAGATAAAAGTATGTATTTGGTTTCTGTGCATGGCACAACAAGTAACAGGTGAAAAAGGTATTTCGGTCAAGGTAATCAAGATCATGTTTTATAAATAAAGAAAAAGGAATAAAGAACTGAAGATCGAGTACGCTAATAACCAGTTTGATTATTAGATTCATTATTCATTCATTTCGAATCGTGGGATGGTACCAGCGGTGCTTCTAAAAATCCCAAATGGAAAACGTGTCGCAGCTTTACAGCCAGGAAACCTTGGAATATTCCGTCTGCAATAAATCAGAAAAGAATGCGGGCATAATAATGGAGAAAGAAACGTGAATCTTTAAAAAAGCTAATCGTAAAAATAGCTATTGTTGTAAAATATTTGCTGATGGGTCATAGTCAAACGATTTTATACTTTTTTGTTCTAAACATTAAATGTAATGGAATTCGTTTAATCTCGTATAGTTTATGTGGCTGGGGTGAAAGATGGACGATAAAATTTATGTTTAGAGAACTTAAATTCTTACAATTTTTATTCCTTAAAATGTAGAAAAAATTCAATTAGTTAATTTTCAGTTATTATCACAATAATTTATTAGCATTCCATTTGATATCCCAAAATGTCTAAAAGTAATAAAAGATAAAAATAGCATAAAATATTTAAAAAGAAAAACTCGAAAGCAAATGATGTAAATTACAAATACATATAATGGGATTATAGCAAAATATTTCCTACGTTTTTCCCTTTAACTGTATAACACGTGTGCCTTTGTTTTATTTATTAATTTTTAGAAGTTTATTTTTCTTTTAAACATAAATATGTTTAACTACAAATTGTAAAAGAAATTACATTGTCTCGAAAACGAATATTCACATTATATTTTATGATGCTTAGTTAGCAAACTCTACGTGTTACCATAATATAAAAAGATGAAATTTCCATGTTATCAGAAAGAGAAACATAAAGTTCACAAGTAACAAAGAATATCCATTTATTTTTAAAATATCATATGATCCCTGAAATCATTCTCTGTTTAATACAATGAACTGCGAAATTTTTTACGAAATAAACTATGGTAACAGTATTTGGACTTATAAAAATTTGGTTTTTCTCGTACATATAATCTTTCCTTGGTTATTTGCATTATTGTAATTGATTGCTGAATCAAACGTAGAGCTTCAAGAGCAAAAGATGATACCGCATTCTTAGCAGAATAATCTATAAATATAATAATGCTGTAAACTATTTAGGTTCAATGGCTTGAATTTTAGGTTTAATATTTTAATTTTCTTATTATATCTATATCTTATATTCTGATAGCATTTGTAATACCCAAGTATAATAAAACCTAAACTTTTTAAGGTTTTACTTCCTGCAATATAGCTACAATAAAACGCTTTTAAAAAAATCTCAAGAAAATATTTCCTTATCAATAAAGAAATTTGTCTGATATGCTTATCTGTTGGAGTCATCAATTTTTCAGTATTACAATTTGCCTCAATCTAGACTTGTCTAAACTTAAACCAATCCTCTTTATATCGTAAACGGCTTATCGTTTCTCCTATTATATGAATCTTTGTACCGTTTTAATGCTATCAATATTCAACAAAGAACTGCATCGCTAAAAAAAAAAAGAAAAACTAATAAAATTTTCAGAACTAATGTTGGGTCATTGGGAACAAATGAACCAGAATTAGAAAAAAAAAAAAAAAAAAAAAAGAATTATCAATAAAACAAAGGAAAAATACGGGTTGGGTGCAATTTAACATAAAGTTTATGCAGTGGCAAACCTGTTTATGACGGTAGGGGAGGGGAAAAAAAAAGTAACCAAGCCTTTTTAACTTTTTATTTCCACCATGTAACCCGTGACTGATAGGTCAATAAACTCGCTTGAATAGGTCATTATGTAGTCCTCTTATTAAGATTGAGGTTCTTTTAAGAAGACATTTATACGCGATTGATTAGAAAATAGCCATGGTGTCTAAGCTGCACAATAAGATTCAATTTAGAAGCACTTTAAAAAAAAAAAAAAAAAGAAAACAATATAGTAGAGAATGCTTGCATCTAGCTATAACTAACCAATAATATTTTTATGTTCCTTCAAAGACTACATTTAGAAATGGTTCGAAAATAACAAAGGAATTATTTATTAACACTGTAATAGAGCTTTTAAAGTTTACTTATTCTACAACAGATGTTCCAGGTGTTATAGCAATTCTGTGTATCACAGCAAACTTGTTCGCAATGAAACAATTGCAAACAGTCTTATAATATTACTTTCTCTTAATAAAAAAAAAAAGAAATTTAGGAAAAAATTTAATGTTCTGAAAGTGATATAACAGAAATACCACATTTTTATATATTTGTTAATGTTCGTACTATTCTTATTGGTGGGTCATTTCTGACCGTAAGAATCACAATTTTCAGATGTGTTCATTCTTTATGCTTCATTATAAATTTATAATTTATAATTTTTGATAAAAATAACTTATATTTGTGTTGTTTATTTATGAATAATTTTCCTTAAAATAATACAATTTAATAAACTACAAGCTATAAAAAAATCAAAAGTTTGAATTTTTTTTTTTGTGTTGTATTCCTTTAAATTGTAAAATTTATGGAACTTAGAGGTAAAAATAATATAATTATCTATAGAATTCATATCATTAAATTTAGTTATAGAAAGTGAAGCATATATCATAGAGTTTGTAAAAGTTATTTTTATATAAAAAGTATACTTGTGCTTATTCAACAGTTTTCAAAAATGCCTTTTGAAATACGTGTAAAATAAATTTGCAATTTTATATTCACTCTTCTAAAAGTGTTAAAATTACCATTAAATTTTTACCTTTTTGCGAGTTGAAATTTAAAAAAGACCAAACTCTATAAGCATAATTATGAAAGATGGTAATAAGCACATGATAATGATGGTAATTAATATATTGTAATGCATTCAATTTTCCTTCCTTATTATTTTACAGGAAAGCTAATCAGTTATAGTATAATTAATTCAGAAAATTTAGATATAGATTAATTTTAAACGTTAACAGCTCCTTAAACAGTATAAAATAAGAACTTTATTGCTAAAAAGAGCACAAGAAAAAAATTAGTATAATCATAGCTGAAATATTTTTCAAATGAAACTATTATCCTTTAGCAGCCTTTTAAAGAATTTTAATGATAAATTATTAAATTATAATTCTTAAAAATAATATATTTAATTTTTACAGATAAGAAATTTTCAGCAGAAGTTATACATGATTTTTTTTTTTTTTTTTTTTTTTTTGTACTTATAAAATCTAGACTATGTAACTATTGTTCCTTTTATTATTTTTAAATTTACATAAAATTAAAGTAAATATTTAATAAACGATATTTTTATTTTAATATTAATTTACAAAATACATATTTAATAATATTTTATATAATATATTTTTAATAATTTTATATAATATTTTTATTTAATAAAATTTTTATTTAATAAATAATATTTTTACCGTTAAAAAGAAAGAAAATTAAATTAGATTTTGAAAGGAAGCAGGAAAACTTCTAAATCAATCCAATCTTGAGAAAATAGGCAAAAAATTTTAAACATCAAATATAATAATAAAAGCAGCAAATAAAATTCATTAAATAAAAATATACAATAAATGACCTATATTTAACAGTATTTCCATTAATATTAATTATAGTAAACATATAAAAAACAAATGATGTACAACATCTCTTCTTCAAGGAACATTGCTTCAAAATGTACAAATAACGATGACTATTTAAGGAAACTATTTCTTACAATCTGGAACAAATAGTATAAGCATTGTCTTCGGAATAAATTATGCGAATGGTGGCATTATCGACCTTTAAGGTGCATTTATAAGACACGATGACAACACTTCGTTTGAAATTTCAACAACGACAACAATTTTCGATTCCGCCACTGCAATTGTGCTGGTGAATGATCAGAATAATGCATGAGTGGGGAGAAATGAGAACATAAAAACAATGAGGTATGATTTGACCGGAAGGGGGTTTATAAAGGAAACAAGTAACATAGGGTGAACGGTTGTAATTCCAAACACGGAATGTCACTGTGTGTGCACTTCAGTACTTCCTGAGCTGTGTAAATAACAGACGTTTTATTTCGATTAACCTATAAAAAAAATGTGTTTGCGCAATGATCCTTATTTTTATTGCTCTATTCACTTTCATGCATAGTTCCTAAGATCATACTTTAAAAATACTATCAATAGTTAATAACTGGTTTTGTTATGATTGTAAAAAACTTAAAAAAAGTACTTTAAAAAATGCAATCGATAGTTAATAATTGGTTTTATTATAATTGTAAAAAAATTAAAAAACGCACTTTAAAAATACAATCGATAGTTAATAATTGGTTTGGTTATGATTGTAAAAACTTAAAAAACGAAGATCCATAATTGATTAGATTAGATCCCTAATTGATAATTTTCTTTGTTCAAATATTATTTGAATATAATTATTTTAGAAAAATATTGTTCAGAAAATGTGTATTTTATATGTTTGAAAGTAATTTAAAATATTTTGGAAAAAATAATTAATAATAATAAAATAATAACGTTTAATAATTGAATAGTAAAATAAATAAAATAGTAAAATAAGTAAAATAAAATAAGTAAATAATAAGTAAAATAAAATAAGTAAATAATAAGTATAATAAAATAAGTAAAATAAGTAAAATAGTAAATTTAAAATACTTGATATTGCTTTAGATATTGACAGAAATTAATTTAAAAAAAAAATAGAAATACAGTAAAAATTTTACCAGCAATTTACATCCTATTTAAATCTAAATGAGAAAATTAAAAAAAAAAATTTTCATTATAAATTTTAAAACTATTTGAAAATGCCAATAAAATATTTTTCTATCAGTTTAAAAATAATTATAATGTGAAAACCAAACAGAAATTCAATTACAAGATACAAACTTTTTTTTTAACAAATTGACCTATTTAATTTCTTATTTCAGTAAAAAATTAACAAACTAAATTTGTTAACGCCAAGTGACTTTTGATAATATTTATTAAGCCATTTATTATGGCTAATAAATATTATCTTTATTAAAAACAGATTTTGTACTTATCAACGAAATTTCATTTTTTTAATACCAGCTGTATTTCTACTTATTCCAAAATCAGTATAAAATTCAGGAACAATAGGAGTTCATCTAGTAGCGTGTAAACTTTGGCCTCTTGCACAACAACGTGATTTGAGATGAGAAGAAAATGGTGCCGATTTGAATTTCGTGACCTGTTTTTGAGCAGAAGAATGTTCAATCAAATGTTTAATACAAAGTTTTTTTTGGAATTCTTAACCAGTGCTCCCTGGCTTGGGACAATGAACCTCGACTTTCTTTTTCCGATTGTTAAAAACTTTCACACTGCTATTCAATTCAAATACCTAACGTTTTCTTATTCAGTGGTTTTGCTTTCTTTTTTTAAAATTCCTCATAATGGTCAATCTTTCTTTTTTAAAAAATAGGTTGAGCACGTTCAGATTTTATTATTCAATTTCATCGCTTCGGAAATGCAATGCTAGACGAGTAGAACGCATGATCTAGGTGCGGTCAAAGTATCACATAAATATTTAAATTAATGAAACCCTATGTAAAGAAGGGCATTAAATTTTTCGAAACAATTTGAGTTATATATTCCAACATTGCAGCGAATAATTAAAAGAATGAATTGAATTTGATTCTAAAAGCAAAGTATTAATGATTAACAAATTTGGCACAAGTCGTGTCTTGACTGATGCCATTAGAAATTGAGTGATTTTAGTTAATAGATTATTCGTAAGACTTTGATGCGCCTGGTATTTTTCTTGAAGAAGGCAAGCTAGTTTCTCTAAAAAAGTCTTTCAGAAATATATATATATATATATATTTAAGATCATGAGGAACGAAATAAAAAGATTATCATCGGAACGAAATAAAAACGAGTTATCTTCAGCAACAAGTTACCAACTTCATAAGTGAAAAGGTAAATGTATCAGAAATAAACTATTTGTTTGTACGATCAGATAGCACCTTGATTTTTATTTCTTTTTTATTTGAATTATTTACGTTATATTTTCGTTAACGTTACACGTTAACATACTTTTACATTTACTTTTTATTTCTTTTTTACTTTATTTTTGCAACAAAAGTAGCAAAATAGTAGTAAAGTGTTTAAGATAATAAATAAATGTAATATAAAGTAGTAAAGGAACATTAAATGTATGCAGTAATGGTCTTAAATATGATTGTTCAAGAAGTTTAAGACTTTATGCTACTACAAGGGGCACCTCAAATCTTTTGAATGGTAATTGATAATTTGTCATTTTTTCTATAAATATGAAATTGGAAATTATATTTATATGCCATTGCATGTAAAATTGTCAAGAGAGGATGAAGGATTTTAAAATTCCATATTATGTTAGAAAAGAAGGAATATATATATATTGGATGTTAGAGAACATAGTGAAATCGTTGTCCAGTTGTTCGTAGGATCAGAACTGATAGATCAGATAATGCATAATGCTCAACATTATTCAGGATAATGTATCATGGTCTCATTATATCATGCTCACGATTATTCAATGGGCATTATGGAGAAAAGTCTGCCTCACAATAACAAATTTTGGTAGCTCACATTTTGACACGAACACCACCAGAAGCACACTGGTCATTTGGTAATCAGCATTCTTCTCTTCGAAATCAAAGATCTTCCCAGCCAACAGATTTACCGAGCCCTTTTCGAATGCAAACTCAGAAACTCGGTTATTATTCTGTCTTATTTCGAACGGAGATCCAAGTTTAAAACTCCAGAACGTAAGCAAAGCTGCTTCAAACTCCTAATTCCTTTAAAATAAATGGGCTTTACTTAACTGTTTTACAGTTAATCAATAAAAGGATATTTTTATATTTTAATTCCTGAATAATAAATTGAATAATAGGATATAGTAAATTGCCCAGCATTTATTTAAAAACGTTTATCATCGAAAGTTTTTGGAATAAAAGATTTTTCTGCGAAATTATTCCATTGTGTATGACTCAACGTATTTGATTTCGGAAATTCATCCGCCGATATTTATAAATTAAAACAATATCGTTAGATATAACAATAACTAACCCAGCTGAAAAACTCTTATGAGTTTTAACACAATAAATCAAGTTTTTATTTTTTATTTTTGTCACCTGAAACAACGTATTATCTAACAGCTGCAGGGTATTTTATTCTTTGGGGCAAACGGAAGGCCAGAAGTTAATTCCTAGTGTAGTGTTACCAAATTTGGCGAATACTCTTCTTTTTTATAAATTTTATTTAGTTTACAGTTAGCTATTGATTACAGTTGGCCGTAATATTAGAAACGAAGTATTTTTAACATTTTTTTCGTTTATAGCCTTAAGAAACATTCTTTAAATACCTCTAATCAGAAAAATAAAATAGAGAGAAATAATAATTAAAAATAACAGTGTGATTAAAAAATCACCAACAATTAAATAAAATAAATTTTCTCAAACTTTACTGTATTCTTAAATCTGTATGTCTATTTTAGAATTAGTAAAAAAAATGATTTTAAAAATATTTAATTTTTAATTTAAATGGGTTTTTTTCGCCAAATTTGGCGACTACTTTTGTATTTTATATATTTTATTTAGATTGCAGTTCGCTATTGATTACAGTTGGTTGGTAATATTAGAAACGAAATGTTCTTTGGAATTTTTTTCGTTTATAGCCTTAAGAAACATTCTTTAAATACCTCAAATCAGAAAAACAAAATAGAGAGAAATAATAATTAAAAAAATAGTGAGATTAAAAAATCACAAGCAATTAAATAAATTAAATTTTACCATTTTGTAAAACTTTACTATATTCTTAAATCTGTACGTTTATTTTAGCATTAGTAAAAAAATATGATTTTGAAAAAATTTAATTTTTAATTTAAATGTTTTTTTCGCTAAAATTGGCGAATACTACTCTTGTTTTTTATTAATTTTATTTAGATTACAGTTAGCTATTAATTACAGTTGGTTCGTAATATTGGAAACGAAATGTTTTTAACATTTTTTTCGTTTATAGCTTTAGGAAATATTCTTCTAATTCCTTAAATTAGAAAAATGAAATAAAGAAAAACAATAATTTAAAAAATAATAGTGGGATTAAGCAATCACAAACAATTAAATAAATTAAATTTTACCATTTTGTCAAACTTTAAGATATTCTTAACTCTGTATGTTTATTTAAGCATTAGTAAAAAAATTATTTTAAAAATATTTAATTTTTAATATAAATGTTTTTTCGCCAAATATGGCGAATATTCTTTTTTTTTTTTTTTTTTATAAATTCTATTTTTATTACAGTTAGCTACTGATTACAGCTGGTTCGTAATATTAAAAACGAAGTATTTTTAACATCTTTTTTTTTCCGTTTATAGTCTTAGGAAGCATTTTCCTAATTCCTTTAATCAGAAAAATAAAATAGAGAGAAATAATAATTAAAAATAATAGTGTGATTAAAAAATAAAAAGCAATTAAATAAATTAAATTTTACCATTTTGTCAAACTTTACTATATTCTTAAATCTGTATGTTTATTTTAACACTAGTAAAAAAATTATTTTAAAAATGTTTTATTTTTAACCTAAATGTTTTTTTCGCCAAATTTGGCAAATATTCTTGTTTTTTATAAATTTTATTTAGATTAAAATTGTCTCGTAATATTAGAAGCGAAATGTTTTTAACATTTTTTTTTTCGTTTATAACTTTAGGAAACATTCTTCTAATTCCTTAAATCAGAAAAATAAAATAATAAGGAGAAATAATAATTAAAAATAATATTGAGATTAAAAATCTCAAACAATTAAATAAATTAAATTTTACCATTTTCTCAAACTTTACTATATTCTAAATCTGTATGTTTATTTTAGAATTAGTAAAAAAAAAAAAAATGTTATAAAAAATGTTAAATTTTTTTTAAGAGGAAAACCTATTTTGAATTACGATTCTGATATTTGAGAACATTTGACATTGTTATTTAAGAAAATATGTTCCTTGTTTATCATTTCAACATACTCTTTCACTAATCGGCATTTCATTTTGTATTTCTGAAATTAAATTACATAATAAATTATAAATAATACATATTAACCTATATAACTATCAAAATTCACGAACAATGTGTATAAAGATAATTAATAATGGTTTCTTTTTTTCTCGTTTTACAATGTGTGGTCTATCCATGCAAATATGCATTAAAACATTAAATATGGTGTTCAAATTGATAATGCATGTTATTATACAGAACTTTACAATTAATTTTTTGCGTAAACTATTGTATATTCGCCATTGAAACTGTTGTATATTTGCCATATCAAAAGATTCGTTTAAATTAGAAAGAAGTAAAACGCCCTAGACATACAATTACAATAAAAAGAACTAAAGTTTCAATTACTTGAAAATGGCATATAAAAGTTATTTATTACTATTGTTATGTTTTAAAATTAACGGTTTGCATTTTATTCTTATTATTGGGAAAGTAGTCCAAGATTGTAAAATTTTTACCGACTTGTTTGTCGTTTAACTAAATCCATTGATTCAATATAATTATATTTTTATTTTTAATTCATTGCTTCATAATTATTGTTTGCTATTGTTGATTCTCAATTTATATTCTTATTAGTCAACATCAGAAGTATGAAAACTACCTTCCTTTTTCAAAGTTAATTAAAAAGCAGAGTAATGTTGCATGAAAACATAATATTTAGTATCTAATTTTATGTGGGGAATGTTTATTTTTGCAGGTTTAATTATTTTATGCTATATGTCGCCTTTTGTGGCGCATTTCAAATATTAACTTGTTTATTTAACACGTTTTCCAAATTACGTTAGTTTAAAAGAAATATTTATATTTATTAAAAATTAGCTTCAAAATTTTAAAAAAATCATATTCATCACATAAATCAATTTTGGGGCAAGTTAAAAATACATTAGCTAGTTAAAATAGGAAATACATATGCTACAAATATCATTTAATAAATCATAGATTGCAAGGAATTTTATAAACAAAAGAAAAAGAATTAATTTAAAATTTCTGTAATTTTAATTGTAAGTAATTAATAATAATTAATTTAGTAATTAATGAATTTTTTTGTATAATATTAATAATATTCTCTATATTTTAAAAGAATTATATTAAAATATTATTAATTTTTAATTGTGAACCTATTATATAAAAATAGGTTCACAATTAAAAAAAAAGACATAATGAAATTTTTTGTTAGCAAGCATTCTTTAACGGAAAACAAATGATTAACGGAATGAAGGAGTTACGCTATTTTGTTGCATTAGAAAAGACTATTGCAGACTAGATCATCAGCCAATAACATGGTTGCCTAAACCCAGTACATGTTTTGTTGTGTCAAATCCTCAGAGTCCTGCAGTGCGGGACGGACATCCCATGAGTAATCTACTCATGAATGGAGGGAAAGGGGCAGCTTCTGTTGTGATGGAGCATCCGTAGGTAGAAATCTGACTCGGCTCCGTGTCGCTGAAGAAGGACGGCAGTGCCTTCCGGGAGAAGCTACCTCGCATTTGCTTATCACATCGGAAAAAACCCGGAAAACTCTCACCAGGTAATCCAACTAAAGAAGGCAAGATGCTGAACATCACAAATGCAATCTAGTCTCCTCATTTTTGTGACAGTGTCTACAACAAAGCTCCCAGAGGATGGAACCTAAGCCCTAACGCTCACCATTGGCTCATGTTTCCACTGAGCCACGAGTTGAGCTTCGTAGTACCTAATTTACATTTTAAAATTCTTCTTATTAAAGTAAACGTGATTTATGCTAAAATATATATTTTCTGTTTGAGTCAACTCATATTTATGAACAAACATTCGTTTAATTAGTTTGTATTAAAATTTTTAGTCATGAATAAAAATGATTCAAATACAGTACAAAAATCATCTTTCACTTTTGCGTTTGGTTACTACAAAAAATTGAACCAACTACTGAAATTCTAATTAAGTTAATGTATATTATATCATTTATTTTTTAACAGAACATGCGCATATATATATATACACACGCTTGTGAATGTGTGTTCTCTTTTTTTTTTTTTCTTTTCGTGCGTGTTGCGGCCTGGTTTATTATGCAAAATTCACCTGAATATTGATGCTTGATAAAGGAGATAAAGCAACTTAAGCGGAGAAAATATTTTGATTTGCCGTCAATCCATATCTAAGAGATGTCAACAATGAAGTTGTACTGCTACATGAACACTTATCATAAATGCTCTTTGTATACCTCAGCGCACTTTGTATTATAATGAAAAAAAAAAACAAAAAATAAAAAAAAATGTTAAAAATGGAAGATTAAATTGATGCTTAGTCGTGACACAAAAGTTTTCTTACGTCAATGCTATCCGTCTAACTAACTAATAAAATTAAAATTTATGATGTTAATAAATTCTAGTGAATACAAAAAGTGCCAGCAGCGTATTCTAACCTGCGCTCTTCTATGTAATAGCTTCGTGCATTTTTATTAGTCATTAGTTAAAGCATTATAAAAAAAAAAAGAAATTATAGAAATTGCCATTATTTTATTCCTTATTAATTGCAATTTTTTTTTTATTTATTCATGAATATGAATATATATATATATATGTAAGATATGAAAAAAAATAATAAAAATACTTCAAATTCGTATTCATTGTTTTCAAAACGCGGAGACTAGATGCTGAGTACGTGTATAAACGGCTGACATAGATAGTTTGACTATCTGGTGGAATTTTCCGATTTTCATCCATACAACGACAAATGCGGAACAGTTACTCTTAAAAGTCCTTCCGGAAAACATAACCCTTCCTTCGTTTATCTACCGGAGGTTTGCTCTCTGATGGCCAATTGACAAATGCTCTGGCCTTTGGTACCACAGGCTTCAGGTACGAATCCAAGCGAGCGGCGGCATGGATGTTTGTGAATAGTTCGGAATACACATTAAACTGTAGCTCCCGGTCTAATTAGCCTAAACTGTGCACAAAATGACCGTAGAGCGACAAGCCAAAACAAACCGTCGGAGGTTCGTGGCATACAGAAATAGATAAATAGATCCACAGATGTATCACAAAAAAATTCTTATTGTTGATAGTGATTTAGCAATGCTATTAAAATAAGCATTTTTTTTGTCAATTCTTTTTACAAGCCTCAGTAATATATTCGTTTAGTTTGTTGCTCTACGATCATTTTGTGTACACTTTCGGCTAATTAGACCGGGACCTACAGTGTAACTGTAACCAAGCAAATGGAATACCTACGGAAGCCTACGCGAACCACTAACAAACATCCATGCTACCTCCCCAAAATTCGAACCTAAAGCCTGTGGTACCAAAGGACAGAGCACTAGCCAATTGGTCATCAAGCAGCCAATAATATATTGAGTGCGATTGTAATCCAGTGGTAACATGCCGGTTGATAGAAATTCGATTCCCACTGATCGCGTGAAAAGCTGCCATTGTCAAAGGCAGTGATGAAAAGAAGTATCTCAACGATTCAACTACTCTAGGATTATCTGTATGTATTACAATATATTACACAATTGCAGGATAATCGTTTTTAATGTCAATTTAAAAGTGTTGTAATTTCCCAAAGATTAGATTCCTTAATACAAAGTTTTCGAAAGATAAATGGTATTTTGGACAAATGGTTAATGTAATGGTACAGAAGAAAATTGAAAAAGAATTTTAAAAAATTGAGAAAATTGATGAAATTAAGAAAAAAAAATTGATTAAAGAAAATTAAAAAAAAAATTTCAAAAGAATTTTAAAAAATTGAGAAAATTGATGAAATTAAGAAAAAAAAAAATTGATTAAAGAAAATTAAAAAAAAAAAAAAAAATTCAAAAGAATTTGTAAAAATTGATGAAATTAATCTTCTTCTCTAGATAAATATCTTGTTTAAACAATATTGTTTCCTTTAAAAAAAATGTCGTGACTGAGATGTATACTAAGCAATTTATAAGTTAGATTCATGATGTTGTAGATACAATAGATAATATAAAGACGAGAAAATATAAATATTAATAAAATATTCTTTTTCTTTCTTAAGTCCAAGTATTATAAAAAAATTATATTCTTTTTTTTTAACAAATAAATTAATTTGAAATAGAATACATGTAAAAAAACAGTTTTGTATACAAAAAAAATATTCTTTATTTAACGCGCTTTGAATTACTTACGAACCAACAGATTTTCTATATCTCTTAAGATGATTGTGATTTACCATAACTAAAGACACTAAGCAATGCATTTTTAAGTGTGTTAACATTAAACTTCTTAAGTTATTTTATGGTTATTTAAAATGATTTACAGCCTCTGAAGTAAAAGTAACAATGTCCTATTGTATTTATTTCAATGCATAGTGTGAGATAAACAAAAGAAAATAAAAATAGTAATTATGGGTTTCTCAATGATATTAGTTGTTTAAACAAAACAGTTTCATCTAGAAAGTCAAAGACTTTGGGTTTCTTACAAATATTCCATTTAACCATAGCAGAAATTATTTTGCTGGCTATATTTTATAAGTAAGCTCACATTCTCAGTATAATTTGCTCTAATTAGCAGATCTTAAACATACATATCAGAACTTATAGAAAGTTTTTGTTATTTTAAATTATTATTATTTGATATGGATTATATATTTCACTCAATAAGACAACAGAATTTTTGTAACATAATTTTAAAAAAAAAAGATACATTAAAGAAAAAAAAAAAAAGTCATATTAATTTTATTGATAAGATTTTGAATAATTAAAAATCAGTCTTGACGTTTACAGCTGCCTGATGGCCTTTGGTACCACAGGCGTCAGCTTCGAATCCTGGAGATGACATGGACATTTATTAGGGTTCAGAATCCTGTAGGTTTTTAATGTTTTTCTTTTTTATCCTTTGTGTAGGTCCTGTAGGTTAAACTGAGGTCCCGGTCTAATTAGTCCAAAGTGTGCACAAAATGACAGTAGAACGACAAACTAAATAAAATCTTGATATTTTTACTTTTATTAAGGTTTCAGTTACGTTTTGCCAGGAACTTAACTCTTTATACATTAGTTTTTAAATTTTTCTATTCTATACAATAAAATATTATAATAAAAGAATATTTGATTCATTTAAAATATTTTATATAAGGATTAAAAGTTTTATCGAAACTCTTTTAAATTTGTTCACTTTATATTTTAATTCGTAACTCTGTAAAATTTAAACTATAATTTCAAATGCAATTTTATTAAATTATTTTTTTTTTTTTTATATTTTGAATCATAAATTGAATTTATATGAAAACTAAGTAAACATTTTATACAGAGGACATGATAGCATAAATGAGGGAGTAATTTAGTGTAAATATCCAAAAAGTGTAAATAATAAGCAAAAATTGCGTAAAAATAATAAAAAGAATATCGTAAATTTTATGTAAATCGTGCATAAATAATAAAAAAAAAAAAAAAACGAGTAACTGTAATGTAATTATCCAAAATCTGTAGAAAAAAATTTTATCCATCAGTAAACGTATAATAATACTCCAAAAATAAAATAAAAATGATGCAAAAAATTACTGAGTAATATTATTGAGATTTAAGTAGAATTTTTTTGTGTGATTCTAACGATATTTTTTTTTTTTTTTGTTAAAACGTTTTAAACATTATCCGCAAAGCAAAACGAGATTTAAAAGTATCAAAAACAAATCTCTTAACAAAATATCCCCGTTTAAAATGCTGAGAGCTAATGACAGCGCATTTGGCGATTTTTCATCTTCACCCTTGCGTGAAAAAACCGCGCCGTGAACAGACCAACTCTTACGGAACACATCTCGCTGCTGCTGTAACCTGTCCATTGACCACCTGGGAAACGATGAGTGCGGATCACAGCATAGAGTCACCTGCATTCATGTTAAGCGATTCGTCAACATAGTGTGCTTCCGTGATACTGTCTTCTTTCTTCCTTCCTTCCACTGAAGTCGTACGATAGAGCAAGAGGGTTTCATTTTACTTTATTTTAATTCAAAGCTGCCTGCTTATCCGTGTCACCATGGTTACGGTATCGAGAAGCCTGAATATTATGTGCTGGCAATCTTGAAAGCCAGCAAAGTGAATCATTTTTTTATTATTGTTATTATTGGTTTGGAGAGATAACTGCGTGGTGCTGCCTTTTTTTTTACATCAGTTCGTTTCTGATCGTCTGTGACAAATTGTTGCTTTTGTTTTGACTGGTTAAAGTGCGTGGATGTTGTGAGTTTCTCGACGATTTTCTGCTAGATACAATCCTAAAGTGATAAATATTACAACTATAATATTTTTTTTTTTTTCTGTTGGGGCCCGTTTCTTATTGTGGAATTTTGAGTGATAAAAAAGATAAATCAAAGGTAAGGTTAAATTTTATCATACTTATTTGCATATACTTTATTCAGATGTAGATTAAATGTGATATTCTGCAAAATTATTTTTAATGTATTTTTATCAAAAGAAGTTCAATTTTCGCTAATTCCTAAAAATGTGCAAATTACCTTTTTTTTTTTTTTTTTTTAATTTATTGTATAATATGAAAAGACATTTATGGTTTAAAAGTGTAACAAATTTGTTATGCTGCATAACAATACAATTTTATTAGCTTGATGAAAAATTGTATTTTTTATAAAAATACGTTTTTAATTTATTTACGTTTTAAGACTTTAAATGTGCCTACATTTGCTGAAATGATGAATTGAATGCATATTTTAACTTTAATCTTTAATACATTTTAAAAATTTAAATTATGGTGCAAATGAGAGAAAATTTTCAGAAATCTTAATTTTTCTGACAACAATTTGAAGTGAATTACTCTTTTAATATCTTTTCAGCTGTAAATTTCGAAACAAATTCGTTTTACACGAGTATTTTGAAAAATATCTTCCTTTTCCTTTCTTAAGTAAATAACTATTTTTTAAAAATTTGTACTGAATTCAATATCTGCATAAAAATGAATTTTTTGTGAGATGTAATGAATAAAAATTCAAACTAAAATTGTTTTCATTAAAGGAATTAAATGTTTTATAAATCGTTAAATCACTCCTATATTTCTAATATTTACAAATAATGGTAGAAACTTACTATAATTGTGCAACAACATAAATTTCTAAGAATGATAATTAAACTAAAATATTTTCTGTTTCTTCTGCGTATCGTATATAAAATAAAAATTTTTATATCTCTGGTTTCCATAAAAACTCTTTAAAAGATTATATTTTCATGATCTTCTGCGAATGCCTTAAACGACGGAAAAAAAATGTTTCAGATTGAATGCTAAAGATTTATTTAATAAATAAATATTATTAAAATATCTTTCCTTTGCACGATAAAATAAATCAATAAAAAATAAACCAATAAAGTTTGATAAAAATCAGGTTTGGGAGTAGAAAATTAATATGGATAATTTTAAAGGCAAGCTTGATTAATAGAAATAAACTGACAGGTAAAATTAGAGCATCAGTCTAGTCATGTATGAACATTTCATGTAACAGATTTAAATTAACAAATAATAAATTTTAATGCTTTTATCTATATTTATCTATTACTAGTTTTTTAGCGTTTTACGTGAATAAATTGCTATTGAATTTGCTAATTTGGAATATTAAAATTAGCTCGTGCATTTTATACATTTGCAGTAATAAATTGCATATATTTTGTTTCAAAGTGAAGCATGATGAATTTTTTGAGATGTGCATTTCTGATCATTGTTTTCACAAACTTGACTTTGAGACTTATGCTCTTCAGTGATTTTACAATCAAGCCATAAGATTTGCTATCAAAACAGTATTCAAAATAATAAATTGAATCAGCTAAAAAATAAAACAATATATTTGCAAATTACGATTTTTATTATTACTAAAACTGAAAGATTTGATCACATATTTATGGCATATATAAATTTGATCTTTAGACTTCATTTGTACTGTTAACTGCTTTATTTCTATTATATATTACTGTTAGTTTAATCGTCCTTTAAATTTCAGATAATTGCTTTGTTGAGTAAAAAATATCACATAATTTTATTTTTCGTTTGAAACGAACCATTAATTTATTTAATGCATTTAAGATACATTTTTATTTTATGGGTGCATCTAATATTGCCAGATTAATCACCAATAATATTATCAAGCAAACATTTATTTGTTGTTCATTGCTCAATGTAGTAATGTAATTTGCGAATTAGTGAAGAAGGATATCCTTTTTAGGATTGGATCATTGGCAGTAAGTTAAAAAATGACGTTTGAACGAAATGACCTTGTCCTTTGTGAGAAGCATAACAAGTGAGATAGCTCGTGCTATTTTTCTATGAATTTACTGAAGGTTTTAGTTACGTTGTCAAATAAATCATTGTAAAAATAAAAATAGCACTTATTCATAAGCATTTAAATTATAAAATGTAATGAAATTATTGATATTTTATAATATAAAATATGAAAATGTAGTCTAAAGTAGAAGGAAGATATTTTCTAATTCTTGGTACAAAATAATATTCTATGATGTAAAACCATAAATTTCTGAATTATTTTTTTGCTCGGACATCAATTTTTATTTCTGCGTATAAATTTTTTTTTTCTATTAAAATCTACAGAATGTTAATTTATTCTCTTTGTGTTAATCACTGTTCGGTATAAATCACCCTAACTATCTTAAATCACTAACCTCTGATTAGTATGCTTATGAAAGTTCTAATTAAATTCGATCAAGATGCAAACGTTATAATTTACAAATTCATTGCATAATATAAGTTAAAATATTAAAATAGATACAGCACTGTTCTAAATTAACCTTAATATACATTTTAATTATAATGTAATTGCACAGCAAAAATAAAAATTCGCTTTAAAAAAAGATTATGAAATGGGTTTTTAAAGTTTTTGTATCGTAACATGCTTATTAAAATACGTAAATGACTCTGAAACATAGCTTTCGAATAATCCTGAAATATTTCTATGCATTTTGAAAAAAATGTTCATTTAAATGAACAATATCAACTTTCTTTTCTTTGACGGATGTAGTTTTTAAATATATTTATTCTAAAGAAAAAAAAAGTTCTATTTTGTGTTAATTGAAAATTCAATACAAGAATACTATTCGAAAAAAAAAGATATTACTTCATTATTTTTATTACCTCAGCAAACTTTATCTGGCTGAATTGAAATGTGACAGGTCAATACGATGTCGTAATCTTGTTTTTATTCAACTCAAAACATAATTATTTTTTTCTGAGAGTTTTATGCCATGTAATTCTGTTAAATTTAAAAAAAAACAAAAAAAAAAAAAAAAAACAACATTTGGATAAATTGAGATAAAGAAAGCGTCAGTGAGCGTATATCTCAAAGCACCATGTCAAGTAATTGCCTTTTATTTTTTGAGAGCATAAAATTAATAGCAAAGTTATTAATATGCATAATTAAATCCTTGTTTTGTAACACATAATAAGTACAAATTTTTTACTTAATACTTAAAAAATATTCTGTAACAGACAGAAATAATAAGAATTTTATAAATCCATAGTTTCACTTCTAAATAATCATCTCTATCATTCACGAAGACAATTGGAGAATCGCGTTTTATTATTCTCTTTTCAATCTTATCTGGACATTCGATTTCTTTATAACAACTATGTTTTACGTAGAACAAAAAGAATGGCGGGTTCTGACGACAAATAGGAACTGTCAACAAAGGCAAACCTAATACCCAGGACGAACAAAACGCTGAGTAAGAATAACTATTTTACCATCCAAAGGTATCAGATATCTATCATCTGGGATAATTGGGCTGTTCCAATGACTCCCCGAAATTATTTTTATTATCGTTTTTTTGTTGCGATTCGCCGTTTCACTTCCGCTGCCAGGAAGGGTGTGGAGGGACGACAATTTCTCCTTTGAACAAGTGAGTCGAAATTATAGCATCATAATGAGCAAGGAAAGGAACTGGAAATCTTCCTTTCAAATCAAGTTTCGATGAAGTTGCATTATATAAATTGGTTACACCTGGTCTTTCAATCCGTTACAACTGTATTTTACCAGTTAACACTATTTCTATATACTTTCATTGCAAGTACATTCCGCTGGTTTGGGTTCGATAATATATATAATAATAAAATTGTGTAAAAGTAAAAAAAAAAATAACTCACTCTGTATAAAAAAAAAATTCTTTCATACTAAATTTCTGGTTTTCGTTTTCCTCATTTACAGGGGTTTTTTTTTAATATTTTACTATTGTGGAGGAGATAGGCTAAAATTTTAAATTAAAAAAATTCAACTGAAAAACTTTTATTTTATAAGATGTGTTTTAACAAGCTTTAAAACTAAATTACAGAATTTTTGTTTTTCTCTGTATTTTTTAATCTAAATATACTTGATTTTATAACAATTTATAAAATATAAGCTTCTTTAAAATGTGCAGCTGTAAGCAAGTTAATATAATAACTTAGACAGTGATCTTTATATGCCATAAGCAAAGGCTGCACCGATACTCACTTAGCACTGCCCAGGCGTGTTGAAATTGAAGAAAAGCTACGGACGCGGAGTAACAATGCCTCCTCAACGTTCTACGATCATGTTAGACCGGGACCAACTGTTTAAAGGAAATTCCGAACCACGACAAACATCCATGGCACCATCCTACAACACCATGGCTGTCCATCCATCCGAGACTCGAACCCGTAACCAGTGAAACCCACTTGGCCAATTAAACCGCTGAAAATCATGAAAAACATTTAAAATTACCCATTTTATGTAATACATATAAATTATATGATATTTGAATGATAAAAAAAATTGAGTTAAAACTATTGTTTTGGAAATTTAATTCATAACAAGTTAAATATGCGACAAATTTTTATTAATTTTGAGAGAAAGTAAAAGAGACTATTAGCGAATTTCGGTAATTATAACATTACTTATTTTTTTCTTAATAGAGCAAGATGAGACTTCTTCATTGTCTTAAAGTAAGAAGAATTTGTTTCTTAGAATAAATAATTTGCATTTAAACCTCAGACCGGTTTTTAAAATTACTCTGTGCTCGGCCTAGATTTTCAAGACGTTTCTAAATATTTTACGTTCCATTATGTTGATGCTGATGGCAAGTTTGAAGTTACAAATTTAAATAAATTCCTTATCATTTCAAAAGGTTTATTTATGTAAATTTAAATCGTTCTATTTTCAAACTTTTTCTACAAGTTCAATCAAGTTTAATCTTTCTGCAGAACAAAGTACGCGGTATCTTTTATAGATGTTGAAACTTGCACTATTAAATGGGATGATTAAATGATGCATGAATTTCATTTTGAAATTTTTTTTTTTTTGTATATCTTTAAAATTTTCATTTTATAAACTGTTATATTTTCACCAACTTTTTTTCGGTTCAATCTTTGTGTTTTTCGCACAAATAATATTTTAAAAAAAATTCATTTTTCCTTTTGTGGCGTCATTAAAAATAATTTTTATCTATTAAATTTTTCTGTAAATTGAGAAACTAAGATTTGAAAAAATTGTCTTTTTATTTGACCTTGGCGACAGACTTTTTTTTAAGTGTCGCCAATCTAACAGGCCTAAGGTTGGTATGTACTAAGTTGCGAAGGCTGCGGGCATCCGCAACTGTCGCCAAGGTACCGTTAATACGTAAGTACCAAATTGTCTTTATAACCTACCTGGGCGACTGAGTCGAACTGCGGGCATCAACAACGGAAAAAAAAAACAAAAAAAAAACATCTAAAATTATTCAACATAAATGCATACATATTGCCCGACTCGTAGCTAGTGGTGAGCAGTAGGACTGATGCTCAATCCGTTTACGATTTTTTATAAACAATTGTTTAAAAATGAGGAGTCGAGATGGCGGTTTGTGATGTTCAGCATCTTGCTTCGTTAGTCAGACTACCTGGTGGAAGTTTACTGGGTTTTCTCATACGATACGCAGATGCAGGGTAGATTCCCTAAAAGCACTGCCTCCTTCAGGGGCACAGAACCAAATCAGACTTCTACCTACGGAGGCTTCCATCATAACAAAAGCTGCCCCTTTCTCTCAATGGGGTGTCCAATGTTTTTCCTCATGGGGTGTTGGTCCTGTTCTGCTGGATACTGAGGAGTAGTCACTACAACATGTATATTGCATATATACATACTACATATATCAGTATATGCATACATTTCATTTTTATATAGACAATAAAATATAAATAATATAACAATAAAAAAACGAAGAATTTGATGCGTGATATTACATACGTTTAGAAAGTATATATATGGGGCCTGAATGGTCGAGTGGCTAGCGCTCTGGCGCTCGGTACCACAGGTTCGGGTTCGAGTTCCGGCGGTGCCATGGATGTTTGTAGTGGTTCGGAATCCACTTTAAACCGTAGTCCCTGGTCTCATATGACCGTAAGAGCGTCACGGAGCAAAATCAGGACTTCTACCTACTGGTGCTCCATCACAACAGAAGCTGCCCCTTTCCCTCCATTCCATGAGTAGATCACTAATGGGATGTCCGTCCCGGGCACTTGCAGGACATTGAGGATTAGTCACAACAAGTATATATATATTATTTTATAATGGCATTTGTAGTAACTAAACGTTTAGTCATTAACATTAGTTTTGCTTATCGATTTTTGATATTCATGCCTAAAAATATTTGTTGATCTAAACAAGCTTGCATGTTTTAATATATCATCTATTAAAAACATCTATTTTATTTAAAGCAATTTTAAACAGATTGTTTTTGTCAATAAATGTCATAGAGATAATAAAAATTATGCGCATAGGGTCCATGCATCCAGGTAAGAACGTTATTGACAAAAGATCTAATCTGCAATAAAATAGAAAAGTAGTGAATAAATATTTTTCTAACATATATTTACAAATATTTTTTTTACAGTTCCCTTTTTTTCCTTAAACCAAAGCTGGATTGTGTACCTTATTTAAATCTGTTATCAAAATATTAAATAATTAAAAAACAATTACGAGTCATATTTATCACGTGAAATAAACAAATAGGGCGCGGTCCTTGCATTTGTTCTAACAGTTGCTCTAAGCACTTTAAGCTCATTTAATTTTAAATTAAGAATTATAATTTGGCTATTTATTAAACTTTATTTGAATTACTTGTTTAGTGTTGTCGTTTTCTATGATAATTACGGTATTATTTTTTCTTGTATATAATTATACAGATTTTTATTATTTCTGCTTTTTCATAACTTAAAAACATGAAAAGATTTAATCTTGAACTTATTTTGATTAATAATATCTGTGTCTCAAATTAGCCAATGACAAATATAGTGTTGGTAAAAACAAATCCAATCCAGTTTAGAAATTGAAAATTGTGAAATAAATTTAAATGTTTCATTTTTTTCCTTATTTCGAAATTCATCTCCTCAGGCAAAGATAAAAAAAAATAAAATACTGTTACAAATATCTACAGGCTATATCAATTAACTTTTTTATTGGGAAAATTAGAATACGATAAAATAGGATTACAAGTTTTTAAATTATGACTAAGCGCATTATGATGAATTACCAACCTTGTATAGATATGCTTTTTAGTAAGTAAATATTTTCCGCAAAACTTCAATACAGATCCCTTTTGACTTAATTGCTGATGATATTAAAAACCATCAAATAAATATACACTTTTATTTCAAATATATTATAATTACTTGCCATCTTGTCTTAAAATAATTACTTTATAAAATTTGACCATAATAAATATTGGGTTGGAAGAAAGTAATTTCGGTTTTTCCCATTTAAATACACAGTAAAAACCGAACATACTTTCTTGCCAACCTATATATAGGAATTATTATGGAATAGAAATTATTCCATTGTGTATTTGAATTAAAACATTCAGTCGCCAAGACTCAATGTTTTTGTTTTAGAAAATTCAGTCGCCAATTTTTATAAATTAAAACAATATCGTGTTAGATATAACAGTAACTAATCCAACTTATGAGTTTTAACACAATAAATCAAGTTTTTATTTTTTATTTTTGTCACCTGAAACAACTTATTATGTAACAGCTGCGGGATATTTCATTCTTCAGGTCAAACGGAAGTCCAGAAGTTAATTCTCGGTGTAGTGTTACCAAATTTGGCGAATAGTCTTTTTTTATTAATTTTATTTATATTACAGTTAGCTATTGATTGCAGTTGGTTCGTAATATTAGAAGCGAAGTATTTTTAACATTTTTTTCGTTTATAGCCCTAGGAAACATTCTTCTAATTCCTCAAATCAGAAAAATAAAATAGAGATTAAACAACAAATATAAATAATGACCAACAATTATTTTAAGGTATTTTTGAAATAAGATTAATATTTAAAATATATTGTAAGAATTGAAAAAAATAAATTTAATTAAAAAGTAATTTAATTTTATAAATGCAAATTACATTCCATTTGTAATGATACATTCCATTTTTGGACATCAATGTAATTTTGCATTTACAAGATATCCTGATTACTAATTTTTGGACATCAATGTAATTTTGCATTTACAAGATATCCTGATTACTAATTTTTGATCATCAATATAATTTTGCATTTACAAAATATTTTTACTACTAATTTTTGGACATCAGTGTAATTTTGCATTTATAAAATATTTTTACTACTAATTTTTAGACATCAATGTAGTTTTGCATTTACAAAATATTTTGCCTACTACGTTGTGGACATTAATGTAATTTTGCATTTACAAAATCTCCTGACAACTAATTTTCGATCATCAATATAATTTTGCGTTTACATTGAAATATCTCGACTACTAATTTTGAACATGGGCACTTTGCATGTAATTTTGAACAAAATATCTTGACTACTACTTTTGGCAATTTTTTGCATTTACAAAATATCTTGACTACTAAGTTTTGGACATCAGTGTAATTTTGCGTTTACAAAATATTTTTACTAAAATGCAATTTTGCTTTAAAATCTCCTGACAAAATCATCAATGTAATTTTGCATTTACAAAATATCTTGATTACTAGAACACCACTATAAGATATTTTTTACTAATTTTTGGATAACAATATAATTTTGCACTTGCAACATATAATGTTTTTTGGGTATCAAGTGTTTCGTTTACGAAATTCTTGACTACTAATTTCTGGGCATAATGTAATCTTGCATTCTGACATTTTTGGACACCAATGTAATTTTGCATTTACAAATTACCCTGACTACTAATTTTTGGACATCCCAAATGCCTTTGCATGTACAAAATATCTTTACTTATAAAATATTCGATGAATAAAGCTAATTTCTTTCCCAACACTAATGTTATATTTTATTCAAAAAAAAAAAATTCAAAAAAAAAAAAAAGGAATTGCGAGTTCCATTCACCTATGCACATTCGCGCGCCAAAGTGAGTCAAGGAAAGCCGAAAAGGATTGACTCACCTCAAGCGGTATTCTGGAAGAACGGTGATGTTATTTGGCCTACATCGCCCCGTTATCTGCTGCATGGCATGAGGAAAAGCCTTTGGAAGTCTTCCATCAGGTTGAGTCACCGGGCTAAAAAAGCTCCAAGTTTCAGATGAGCGTTATTTGTTGTCGAAAAATGTGTTATGTGTAGCTGTTTTCTTTATTAATTAAGCATGTGGAAAGCGCTATTAACCTTATTTGCGTACATATTAATATGGAGTGTAGTGTATTCGCAGATTTGTAATGAATTTTATGCAGAACTTTTTAGACAGTAAACAAATATATCAAAAATGTGGATAATTAAATAAGAAAGAGCAATATCTTGCGTAAAAGTGACTTTTTGACAAACATGGGATTAATGATTATGACAAATGATTAATCCCATGACAAACATGGGGATAATCATGGGATTAATGACAAACATGGGGTTTTTACGATTTAACTTGAAAATTTTTAATTTTTTTTTAATAGCTGAATTTTTAGTTTTCTTAATATAATTATTAAAATTTTTAATATTTAATTACAATTTTAATATTTCTTTTAAATTTAATTAAAAAATTTTTTTTTTTTTGTTTTTGGTAAATGTTCCTCCAAGGCTGGGAGACACATGAGAATATGTATAAATAGAAAAAATTTATTTTGATTGTTGTTTAGCCATAAATTAAAAACTGAGCTTCTGTTAAATTGATTAAATGTTTTTTTTTATAAAAACTGAACTAAATGGAAAAGACTTTGAATGTAAAAAACATTGAATGTAAGTAAACACAATAACTGTGTTAAATAAACTCTAAAAAACAATTTTTATGCGTGATATTCTGCTATATATTTGCATAAAATAATTTGCTAAAGATTCGTCACCGATTTACTAAAATATACAATCATAAGTTTTTTGAAACTAAATTTTAAAATTTTACTTATTTATATATATTTAGTTGCCTTCATGTGTTCAAGTATTATTTGTTAATGCATTAAAGACTAAAAAATAAATCTTCGTACATACAGTGGGTACAAAAGTATTTGCACACTTAATTTTTGATTTTTCTTAAGCAAAAATTAAGCATTAAGAAATACAAAAATTGATATTGCAAAGTAGAATAAGTTTAATCACCTAAATTAAACAGAAAAAATGCAATAATATAAATAACAATTTTTTTGCAACAAAATTAAAATATCTCGTGTCAAAAAAGTATTTGCACACCCTCATGAATACAAAAGAAATATAATATATAAGAAAATTTCAAATAACTAATATTTAGTATACATCCATTAGCATCTATTACTGCTTGTAATCTTGCTGGCATTGATTTAATTAAATTTTCTGTAACAGTAGGGTCAGTATTTGACCACTCTTCAATAAGAGCTTGTTTAAGTGCAGATTTGCTTGAAATCTTTTTTTTTTTTCTTACTTTTAAAAAGAATTCCACACATTTTCCAAAGGATTTAAGTCTGGTGATTGTGGTGGAGTAGCAAGTCTTCTGGGTACATTATAAAGCAAACACATTCGGGTTATACCGGCAGTGTGCTTGGGATCATTGTCTTGCTGAAAATAGTCCGAATTACTGATACCCAATTTTATTGCACTTTGTGGCAAGTTATCCTGCAAACACATCAATATAGTTCAAGCTGTCATATTCCCATCAATGAAACACAAATTACCAACTCTTTGCTTGCCATACACCCCCAAATTATAACAGAGCCTCCTCCATGTTTAACTGTAGGTAATACATTTTTAGTATGGAAAGCAGTGCAAGGCTTCAAACTAATTTGCTGCCATCTGATTTAAAGATATTGAACTTACTCTCGTCGGAGAATATGACATTTTCCAGAAATCAATTGGCTTATTGATATATTTCTTAGCGAATTCGAGTCTCTTCAGTCTATTTCGTTCATTTATAAAAAGGTGTTTTCCTTGGAGATATCCATAAATTTGTGCATCGTGCAGGACATTTCGAATACTTTGGGCACTAATTTGAACTCCAGATGTTGAAGTGCACATCATTGGCTAATGTTATCGCACTAACAAAATGATTTTTTGATGCCTCTCTTATAATTTTTCGCTTAATTCGCTGTGAAAGTTTCTTTGGGCGTCCAGAGCGCAAGTTATTTGATGTGGATCCTCTTTCTTTGTGACGTTTTATAATGTACCGAACAGTAGAAAAGCAAACATTTACTTTTTACCTATTTCTCGATAACTTAGGCCATTTTCACGAAGAGAAACAATTTTTCTCGCAACGAGATCGGCAATTCAGATTTCTTAGGTGCCATCACAAATTGAAATCAACAATCAACTGATAAAGTATCGACACTACCTCCTAGTCGTCTTACGTATGTTATTTACTGCGGGATGACTATCAAATAATTAGCAAAAAATGCAAATTTTCTAAAGTTGAGTTGAGTGTGCAAATACTTTTTGACGTAAGATATTTTAATTTTATTGCAAAATTTTTTTTACTTGTATTATTGTATTTTTTTAAAATTAGTTTAGATGAATAAGGTTATTGTGTTTTTAAAATGCCCATTTTTGTACTTTTAATGCATTTTTTATGAATTTTAAACAAAACTGTATGTGTGCAAATACTTTTTGTACCCACTGTACATCATTTGTCACCTTAGATTTTTATTGTAATTGGTAACTTTAAACGAGAATTCATCACAAGACAAAAATAAAAGTATTATATCATATGCATTTATTTAAGTTTAGTGCTAACGTAAATTAGATTAATATTTATTTTATTTCCTTTCACAAGGGTGTTTTAAATACAATATTTCGCAGTGGATCCATCTAAAATACCCGACAAAAAAAGCAAACTTTTCCAAACTTATCATTTTAACCGGAACTCTCAAAAACATTCCTACGTACAGGTACGAGACAAGATAAGAGAAAGGAATGTAAGGTTTGTTATCACTCTCTTATCACCTTAAAAGGAAAGTTGACATTTGTTGTCAAACACTTAAAAATTCAATTGAAAGTAAACGTCAGTGAAACAACACATTTTGATATGATATAATCATTATCTGGCTACTGTTTCACAGATATTACCAGTGAATGCAAGTATGTGAAATGATTATTCAATGATAATATATATTAATATTATATTATGATTACCAATATTTCAATGATTCATAATATTTGTGGTAGCAATACGTAAC